>JAHDVE020008231.1:0-79084 GCA_022606495.2 Halesus radiatus
GATAAACTTTAGATATAACCTAGTTTTAACTATATAACATGCCGCAATGTGCGATGAATATTTAACATGTACTAATAGCAACTAAACTGTACGCGTTGAAGTTTTTATGTATGTTAACTAATTTTAATTGCAAAAAATTAACATATTTTAAAAAAACTTATCAAGGTAACTTCTATGTCGAAATGTTTACCTTTAATTATCTAAATGTTAATTCAGATGTTTACTGATAACCACATCTAATCTTACCGAAGTGTAGGTAAGCAGTTGTTTAAAATATACTTTTGTTTGTTCATGAAAGTTAGTAATACTTGATAAGACTATAAGGATATAATGCTATACATAACAAAATAAGACTCAACTTTCATGAAAACAACTTTATATTTTATTTTTAAATAGGAATAAATTAAAAACATGCAACTTTTAAACATGAATTTATTAATAAGATAATTTTCCATATTTCAGTGATAAGAAAATCACTTTGTATGAATAATTTAATTATTTCTGTATTATGCTTACCTGATATAAATATGTACATTGTCATTCAGCTTAAATAGCCTGAAATAATGATTTGAATTCAATCATAAGTCACTTAATATTTTTCTTTACAAAAAATGTTTGTTTAAGAAGTAACTTAAGTTTTTATTTAAACTCATAATTTCAAATACAAATAATGCACTTTTAAGATGACTTATAAAAAGGATGACTTACCTTTATACAATTCTTGCCAAACCATGAAAAGGATTGAGTGCAATTATCTTAACTTATTTGCAATATGCAATTCAGCGCAATCACTTTAATTTACTTTAATCTGCAATAAGCAATTCAGTAAATATACTTTACATAATTGAAAATACACTTTGTATATACCACTTTACTTAAAATATATAAATATTTCTACATGTTTCGATAGCAATGCTATCATCTTCAGGAATAAATGAATACTAATATACTTTAACCTAGTTAAGACATTTAAAAAAAAAAAAAAACTTTATGCTTATAAATATTCATCGTAGATAATTGTAAGCAGAGTTAATGATATTTATAATGTTACATCCATATTTTACAATTACATAATTTTGTTTTATATAGTTTAAGAAACTGGGCGGAAGGTATGTAATATGCAAGCAACTTACTAGCCTTAAATTTATTTTTACATATGGTATCCCTATAATCTAAATGACAACCGACCGACGTTCTGTGATCCACAGAACAGATGATTCATTCGTTTTTCTGCCTCCCGCTGAATCGGTCGTGTAATAGAACATACTAGTGACTTGCTAATTTGCATTTGCATCACTTCTCGCTTTTGAATTAACCTTCTGAATTTGTACGCGTCGAGAAATACATTTATCAAATGGTGACCCTTCTTTTCTTTATATCTCCGCGACAATCTTTAACGAGAGACACTTGGTAAGTATTGGTAAGTATACACAAGATCGGAGTACTGGACATCGAAGATTGAGGGTGAAGATTCTGACCCCCAACGACTTTGGAACTCACTCAAAACTGTCATGGGTGAGTCAGAAAATTCAACTACAGCTGCGCTAAGTCCGAAAGATTTTTCAGACTTTTTCCTAGAAATGATCCAAAAAATCCGAGCCACGACAGCGTCAGCATCTCCACCTACATTCACCACCTACAACGGTGAATCTTTGATAAAGTTTAGACACACTACATCGGCAGAAGTCACAAACATTGTGTCTAGTTCTCTAAATAAACAATGTGGATTAGACCCGATTCCAACGTGGCTCCTCAAAAAATGTCTTAGACATGTAGTGCCCTTCCTAGTGTTCCTCTACAACAAAATTTTCGACTTAGGCGAGGTGCCACTACTGCTCAAAGAGGCCCTTGTTTCACCGATTCTAAAAAAGCCTCAACTAGATGCTGAAGATTCGGGTAATTATCGCCCCGTGTCAAATCTTCCATTTATATCAAAAGTGCTAGAAAAAATTGTGATCAGGCAGATTACCGCCCATCTGGCGAAAAATGAACTGCTTTCAAAATACCAGTCAGCGTATAGGAAGCACCATTCTACAGATACTGGATTATTGCGCGTGTTGTCAGATTTGGTGCTTGAAAACGAGTCAGGTAAGCTAGCTTTGCTATCATTATTAGATTTGAGTGTAGCATTTGACACCATCGATCATAATATATTGATCAACAGACTGGAAAAGACTTTTGGGCTGGGTGGCGAAATAATTCAGTGGATAAAACCCTACCTCTGTGGTCGAACCCAATCTGTACAAGCTGGTGGTAAAAACTCTCCCTTTGTCCTACCTCTGTGGTCGAACCCAATCTGTACAAGCTGGTGGTAAAAACTCTCCCTTTGTAACCCTTACTTCTGGAGTCCCCCAGGGTTCAGTGCTGGGACCCCTACTTTTTATTTTGTTCATCAACGATGTTACCAAAATAATTGAATCATTCGGACTTCTTTCCCATTGCTATGCTGACGATCAGCAAATCTACTTCTATTGCGCACCGAATGAGAAAGACAAATTAAAAGAAATTACGGTCAAATGCATTGCCGCCATTACAAAATGGATGTCTTCGAACAGATTAAGATTAAATCCATCCAAAACAGAATTTCTTTGGACAGCAACAAAAAAACGCCAATCAATGTTAGATAAATCTCCTCTCACTACTTCGGGCTGTAACATTATCCCTAAAACAGGCGTTAAACTTCTAGGTGTGCATCTAGATGCAGATCTATCACTCAAATCCCAGATTAACAAGACAGTAAGCGCAGGTTTCTTTCACCTGCGCCAAATTAAATCAATGCGGAGAAATATTCCAGCTAATGGCACAAAGATGTTGGTAAATTCTTACGTTGTTTCTCGACTTGATTACTGTAACGGCATATACGCAAGTCTCCCCAAAATATATACTGACAGACTTCAGTCAGTTTTCAATGCGGCAGCAAGGCTGATAACCGGCGTTTCCAAATACTTCAACATATCTCAACATCTGCGGAACCTTCATTGGCTTAAGTGTCCTGAGAGGATCCAGTTTAAACTATGCTGGATGGTCTTTAAGGCGATACACGACATGGCACCACCCTACTTGGCGGAACTATGCACTCCAAACGATGTCAACACTAGGCAATCATCTCTTCGATCAGCGTCTTCAACGGCCATAGGAAGACTCTCAGTACCTAAACGCAATCCCAATACCAACTTCGGAGACCGAGCTTTTGCGGTGGCAGGCCCAACAGCCTAGAACAAACTCCCTTCAAATTTGCGAAAAATCGACAGCTCTACTGAATTCAGAGCAAAACTAAAGACTCATCTTTATAAATTATCGTTTCCAGAATAACGACCCCATTGGTCTAATGGTGTTTTTGAGTACACAGTCCAAGAGAATTACTTATATACCTATTTACCTTTTACCGCCCAGATTACCTTCTTTAATTTCAATAAAAATTATCACACTTTTGTGTGATTTACCACTGACAGCACGAGCAATAATCATAACAGGTATTTATATTATTATAAATAGGTATGTTAGTTGTAAGACTCTAGTTTTAAGCCATAGTTGTACGTCATTTTGCAGTATTGTATATAAAATATGCACTTGGTCATAGATATGTATTAGTTTTAAATATGTGCTATAACTTTTAGTTGGTAAGTGACTACCTATAAGCCATAGATGTAAGTCACTAATTATAAGTCTCAGTAGTTAGTCCCTAGCCATAAGTCTTACTTATAAGCCATTAGTAATAAAGTTTAGCTGTAAGGTATTGGTTGTACATGTTATTTAATTAATTGTAAAGCGCCCTTGAGGTGATTTTCCCACGAAAACGGCGCTATAGAAGTAATCCAATTATTATTATTATTATTATTATTATTAATACACAACATACCGTCCGACATATTTAATATCGTTAAACTAGGATGACTTCTATAGCATGTTTTTTGTAAAAAATCATCTCAAGGGCGAGATGGCTTAGATGTGCACTCAAAATGACGTAAGACCGACTTCTGTACAAAATTCTGGCGGCAATTTCATAAGAAAGATGTCCAATTTGTAATGGGAAAGCAATTCCAGAGGCGGTGCGGGGAGAGACTGGATCTGAAACGGGCGAAGGCCTCTGATAAAGTAAACAACAGGGATACTTTGAGGGAGTAAAATATAAGCGTCTTATAAAAGCGATGGGTCACCGACCCGAAAAGGGCAAGGGGTAGAAGATGATGGTGTTATTGATGCTATAATTCAATCTCCTGCATTAGATTCTTATGGTGTAGCTGAAACATTTCTGTTATATACAAATTAAGGGTCAGCACACAAAAATACACATTTGTTATACAAGCAGTAGTTACTGCTAAGTTTTTTATGGGTGGTTAGGAAAATGTCCAAGGTTTCCAATGAATAAAATTCTTAAATCTTCATTGTTTAATTTGTAGAAATATTTTAATTAAAACAATGCTTCACTATTGTCGATTATTTAAGCTGTTTGAAATAAAAAGTAAACACTTTAATCTCCTAAATTCTATTTGAAATACATACTGAACATGCCCTCCCTGGTTTGCAAATTGCATTTATTACAGACATTTTAGTACGTATTTCATAGAAATAAAAAAATAAAAATTCTTTATTGTACAAACAAAAGTTCAAAACAGTACAAAAGCTTATAGGGACATCATATTTCTTACAGTTAACCGAAAATATTACGGTTAAAGAAATATATTCACTGGAAACCTTAAGCATTTTCCTAATTAATTGTATAGAATTAGCATATATAGTATTGATTGTACTACCAATTTACTAAGTGGCGTTATTCGCTTTTTTAATGGTGACCTTTTATGAATCCTATAAAATATGAAACCATCAGATTATTTTTTATTCAGCCGGGAGCAGAATTCTTCGACCGATGGTTTACGGACCGACACTGGAAAATATCACCTAACTTGTGTAGCCGCAACCAAACCACGATATATTTCTCCCCCTTTTAAAGGTGCAAAAAGGTGGAAGATTGCTGGTCTAGGGGACAAAATGTAAAAATTATCTCATGAATTTGGCCGGTTAATTTATCATAAAAAAACGCAAATTACTTGCAATTATTGTCTCGAATTTGGTGGTTTGGTGTAATTTGGGAATACTTATTTGATTAGAAAGGTATTCATGAAAGAGAAAAAAATTGAAGATTCTTAAAATGTCAAGGGGCAGCGCTATTTTGAATTATTGGTAATTATTGTTTCCAAGTCACCATTAAATTAAATTAAATAACGCATGGAAAAAAACACAAATTGATAAATACGCTTTTCAAATGTCTCGCGTTTCGCTCGTAACTCTGGACGATTTTCAGAAGGGAATGGCATAATGTGTTTGCCAATGATTTTTACACTATTCAATACGATCTCATTTACTCTTTCGTTATCACTTCCAGAAGATGGCATTCTGATTAATAAAATATCATCAGCATCTTCAGATGTTTTTAACCGTGTTAATATGACAGGGGACATTCATGTTGTTTTTAATCCAAATCTTGAAGATGTTATGATTACGGCTAATAAATTAATACAAAATATAGCGTTATTATCAGAAAATCGAATTGAAATTTCTTTAAAGTGTTATGATGACATTTTTTTAATAAACAGACAAAGAAGGAATTTAATTGTTTTGATTAGAAACTCACAGGAACTGTTCGATATTTTAAATAATACTTGTACACAGTACCAATTGCTTCCCAATAAGGTGATTATTGGGGTAATAAATCCAATCTGTGGACACAAATGTGTGCAAGAAGTAGCAGAGTGCAGTTGGAGATTCTCTCTGGTGAATACTTTCATCGTGACTGTGGACGCGATGAATATTGGAGATGAATTCAACGTTTTTACATACAGACCTTACGTCGACTCCTGCGATGGCATCCAAATCGACCGAATTTCGATGATGAATGATGAACCCTTGCATTTCTTTTTGGATGATGAGAAGACATATGTGGACCTTCTCAATTGTACCTTGAATGTTATTTCACGCATCCAGGCTCCTTTCATGATCAACAAAACAGATGTAAACCACAAAGAATATTCCGGAATTGAGGTCAATATTTTGGGAATATTAGCGAAGTCTTTTAATTTCACATTCGAAATAAAAGAAGAAGTAATTGGACCAGGAGGTCTCACCATCGTAAATCCATTTGAGGAAAAAACATTTCTGGTGTCGTGTTTGCTCGTGATAACCAACGAACGGATGAAAAAACTTTTGATCATTCCCTATGAAACATCTAACTTTGTGGTAATTCTTCCTGCACCAAGATGTTTAAACGGCTTAGAGAAATTGTTTAAGCCGTTCAAAGGGAATCAGTGGTTTCTAATACTATTTGCGTGTTTTCTTGTAGATATGATTTACCTTTACCGAAATAAGTTTTTATCTAAACGAACCATTCGTTTTAATAAAATGACTTCTTTAGACGTTTTGGGCATAATGCTGGGATCTTCTGTGAGTGTTAAATTTACAGGAAGTATATTTAGGACCATTTCAATATCATTTATATTCTTTATTTTGATCGTAAGAAACTTTTATTTGGGAGCATTATTCAAATATGTCGTCTCTGATTTGAGAGAAGTGTCTGCAGATTCAATTGAAGAAATACTCGAAAAAAACATCCCGTTTGGCGGAAATCACGCATTTAAATCCATTGTTGATGAGTCGATGCAAAAAGGGTATAAATCTGTTCAAAGCAATCAATCAATTGAAAAAATGCTAAATGTTTCAAACGGCGAAATGTTTGCCATGGTATATAACTATCGAATTTTGAACGTAAATCTGGAAAAGCATAATAAATCAATGAAAGATGTGCATGTTGTGAAGGCACCAGCTGCGCAATCAGTTACTTGTATGATGATGGCTAAGAACTTTCCTTATGCCAATAGAATAATTAGCAAAATTAAAGCCCTAACACCATCTGGTTTAATTTCTAAATGGATCGGTGATTTGGACAAACAAACGATGAAATCCAAGCAGATTTATCGAAACGATCGCATTGTTTTAAAATTGGAGCACATCATGGGAAGTCTTTATATACTTTTTATTGGAAGTGCAACAAGCGTCGTTGTGTTCGTCATTGAATTTTTTTGGGTGAAAATTAAAAAGATTTTTGAATGATGGCCAATTTCATCATCTTTCTCGCGTTGAAAATAGAAGTATTGGAACCTGCATTAGTTTCGAATAATGATCCGGAGAAAGCACGCCTGAAAAAACTTTGAACAAACCACGGTACACCTACTCCTATGGGAAGAAGAGAAGGATTAATTTAGTTTGTTTGTTTGTTTGTTTGTTTGTTTGTTTGTTTGTTTGTTTGTTTGTTTGTTTGTTTGTTTGTTTTTATTACTTATTTTTTTAAATTTAAGGATGACGATAATATCAATAAATGTGTCTTCAGCGAAAACAATCATATTTCATACACAGGGTAATTCAAAATAATTGGCTCAATTTCGTAACTCTATATTTCAAACTGCAAAATAGTGATGAATGTGAAGTAAATTTCATTTGCTAATACTCCCGATAAAGTTTGCAATTACAGTTTATAAATATTCCGTGTGACCCCCTTTGGCTATTAGGCAAACATCACATCAATATCTGAACTATTCCCGCATCCGATGAACCCTGTCCTGTATTACCTTCTGAGTTCACCGCAGATATGATACGGTTCTGCAGATCGGCCAGAGTTGTAGGTAGAGATAGTCCACAAACTGCTTCTACGAACCTCCACAAGAAAAAGCCACGTGTTTATTTAACACTCTAGCAGTCGTTTGCCCAACTATGATTGATCTAGCGATGGGATTCGAAACCTTCGAACCTCTTATTTCAATTTGCTATATCATTCACATCTAACGTATAATTCAGGAAACATAGCCGTATGAAATTCAGTCCATCGTTTTAAATAACCCTATACGATCTCAGCGTTGCAATTCAGATGTCAAAGGGATTCCCTTCATCATTTTCGTCCTTTCCACATATAGGTCAACCCCAGGAAGGGCACTATACATAATTTCGATACAATTAAATTTAATTTTTTTGGAACAGGTGCTGCTGTTGAATGGATTCTATATAATGTATTTATACGTTTTAATACTGCTATAAGATCTCTTTTAATTACTTTTCATATACAAAAAATAAAGATTGTTTGGGATTGTGTAACACGTGATTAACACGTCCTTGAATAAGCAATTTTTATAATAGATATATTCAATTTATTATTTTGCAAGCATGATACACCTGCACGTAATTGAATTTCTGACCATTACTCTACGTAATAGGTCATTATTTTCATAAAATTTAAAAATAAAGGGGGATAAAAACATATCGCGATCGACAAATTATATAAATATGTCCACCTTATCAATAAATAACCAGTTATAACTTGTGAGCTGAACAAGAACAAATTTATTGTCTTCTTATTTCACCCTCACCTTCTTCACCATCTGTTGCCTGGCCAAGCCTCTCTACCTGAAGAAGTCATGGGCCTAGATCCTCGAGACAAGAGAACGTCACTTCAAGGCCAGGACTTATGACTTATGCCATACTGTGGCAATAGTATTTTTTTTTCATTCTACATGGTGGCGCAAAACTACCATTGTGATTTGGAATGAAATGGCATAATCAAGCAGTTGTTGATAGTCTATCGGCTTCAATTCTTGCACAAGCTGAACCTTATACGGGAACATGTGCAATGTGGCTAAAATCCTCTGAATGGACCTCCGCGATAGCCCCAGTTGTGCCGAAGGTCTTCTTGTTGATGTTTCTGGACTGTCCCGCACATTATCCACAACATGTTGGATATTTTCTTCCGTGTGGACCGTACGTGGTCTTCCGGTGCATGGAAGGTGTCTTACTGTACCATGTTGTCGAAAATTTGCAATCACGCGGTTTTTTGTTGGTGTTGAAGGTCCAGTACGCACATGCACAAACGACGATAAGCACGCTGCTTCAAAACAATTGACCGTTGATTTAAAAAAAAAAATTCAACAATTGTTCAATTTCAAATTTCCCAAGTTTTCTTCACAAAATTCTGAAATAAAAATAAAAAATAAAAATAAATTTAAAAAATTATTAAACATTCAAACCATAACGGTAGTTTTACGCCACTCTGTATTTAGTATAATGGCAATTAAAATAACGTCACTGCATATATAATATAGCTTATGTGACGTTTCGTACATTCTGAGATGATCGAATAAAAACTGATTTAAATAAATAATTGCAAAGACTAGATTTGCTAAAAAGAATAGATTTGTTAAGCTTGAAAGCTTGCCTAATAATTATAAAATATATAAATTAGTGCAATTATTTTTTAAAACAGTTTTTATTCGATCATCTCAGGATATACGAAATATCACATAAGCTATGTTATATATGCAGCGACGATAAGCTAAACTCAATTTTGACTGCCCTAAAACGGGTTTTTGTTCCCAGTTAGGAAGTCAAAGCTTTCTAGTTTTTATTGGTTAATAATATGTGAAAAAAAAAAAAAAGTTTTGACTTTGAAAGTTCGATCCGTGAGGTAACTGTAAGCCATTTGAATGATTCGAATGGGAAAACCTGGGATATACATCTTATAAAGTAGGTCAGTGCGCCACACTTTATCGAAAGCTTTGCTTACGTTGAGCGAAAGAAGCACCATTTTTTTTGTTAATATTTAAACCATCCGTGATATGTTCAACCACGCGGAGTAATTGGAGATAAGTCGAATGGTCCGCTCGAAAGCCATGTTGAAAATCTGGCAAAATATTGTTTTCATAAACAAATGAATTTAATCTGTTGAGTATGATTTTCTCTAAAACTTACTAGTTACTTACTTAGGAGTAATATTCTTGATATATATTTATGTTTTCAAATTGTTACATATGTTTTTTTTATTTTATATATTGTTTTATTTTTTTTAAATATTTTTATTTTACATATTTTGTAACCTTGTCTGTAAATTTTATGCTTTAAATAACAAGTTCCCGTTAGACAAACTACAAAAAAGTAGTTTTCGGAACTTTTTGAATTGTATTTTTTCTCTTAAAAAATCAATGTATTTTTAAATAAAATGTGAAATAATATAAGAAATGTTGAAAAACAACTTTTTTGAGCTCATTTGCTAGGTTCGTAATTTTATTTTATTGCATATCCATCCTATAAAATAATTAATGATATATCGACTTATTCCCCTTTTTTTTAAAGTCATCATGTAACTTTTGTGGCAACGTTTTGTCATTTTTTGAGTTCCAATGAACCGATCTGGCAGTTTAATTTTGTTAAATTACCAGCCATTATTATGTCACATCAAAAAGTGTGGAAGCACTGAGTTTTCCGACAGTAAATAATTTGATCACTAATCTATTAACACGCCCTTTGCATTTCACAATAATTATAGTAATAGGAACAACATAAGGTACAATTAATATAATAAAATAATACTGACTAGTTATTATGAAAGTATTTCAGAATTTATTTACTTTTGAAGGAAAATATTTACGTTATAGTTGTATGTTTATGACATGTCAAAAAAACTATGACATTTTTTGTTAATTGTTGAATTGTATCAGTATAAAAGCGATGATTAATAAAAAAGCTTTTCATTTGAACTTCACATTTCGCTAACAACCATTTTTATGAAGAATATTTTTTTATATTATTTAACATAATGTACATTACGACAACGATATTAATACCGTTTACTGTATTCTTATTGACTGAATCGTTGTTACTTCCAGAGGAATATGTGTTGGCTAATAAAATATCATCAGCAACTTCAGATGTTTTTAAGCATATTAATGTAACAGGGGACGTTAATGTTGCTTTTAATCCAAATATTGAAGAAATAATGAACACGGCTAATAAATTAATTCAAAATATAGTTTCACTGAATAAAAATCGAGTTGAAATTTCTTTGAAGTGTTACGATGACAGTGTTCTGCTAAAAACACAAGCAAGGAATTTAATCGTGGTGACCAGAAACTCAAAGGAGCTCTTCAATATTTTGAATGACACGTGTATGCAGTACAAATTACATCCCACCAAAGTGGTCATTGGTGTTTTAAATACAAATTGTGGGCATAAATGTTTACAAGAAGTAGCAGAGTGCAGTTGGAGGTTCTTTCTAACCAATACTTTTATAGTGACTGTGGACGAGATGACTATTGGAGATGATTTCAATGTTTTTACATACAGACCTTACGTCGACTCCTGCGATGGCATCCAAATTGACAGAATTTCCATGACGAATGCTGAACCCTTGCACTTCTTTTTGGATGATGAGAAGACACATGTGGACTTTTTCAATTGCACCTTGAATATTAGTTCTCGCATGCAGGCTCCTTTCATGATCAACAAAACAGATGAATACCACAAAGAGTATTCCGGAATTGAGGTCAATATTTTAGGAATATTGGCGAAGTCTTTTAATTTCACAATCCAAATAAAAGGAGAAGTAATTGGACCAGCAGGTCTCACCATCTTAAATCCATTTGAGGAAAAAATATTTCTGGTGTCGAACTCGCTATTTGTTACCAAAGAACGGTTTAAAAAAATTCTTCTCATTCCATATGAAACAACTAAATTTGTCTTGATCCTTCCTGCACCAAAATATTTAAATAGTTTACAGAAATTATTTAGACCGTTCAAATGGAAAGTGTGGCTTCTAATATTTTTTTCGTGTTTTCTTGTCAACATGATTAATGGTTACAGAAATAAGATTTTATCTAAAGGTAACATTCGTTTTACTAAGATGAGATCTTTAGATATATTGGGTGTAATGTTGGGATCCAGCGTGAGTGTTAAATTAACGGGAAGTACTTTTGGAAGCTTTTTAATATCATTTATATTTTTTAATTTGATCGTGAGGAGCATTTATTTAGGGGCATTGTTCAAATTTATTGTTTCTGGTTTGCGCGAAGTCCCCGCTGATTCAATTGAAGAAATAATCGAAAGAAACATTCCGCTCGGTGGAAGTTATGCTAATAAATTTGCTCTCGATGATGAGATACAACAAATATACACAACTCTTGAATACTTTCAGATAGACGACAAAATGATTAACGTGTCAAACGGTGAAATGTTTGCGATGATATATAACGCAAAAAATCTAACCACTCAACTGGGCTTGTTAAATAAAACATTGAAAGATGTGCACTTGGTTAAAACACCAGCTGCAACATTTACTTGTATGATGATGGCCAAGAACTTTCCTTATGCAAAAAGAATAATTAGGAAAATAAACGCACTAACACCTTCAGGTTTGATAGCCAAGTGGATGGGTGATGCAGACATACAATTTATTAAATCCAAGCAGATTTTTCGTAATGATCCAATTGTGTTGCAAGTAGAACACATCTGGGGAAGTCTTTTAATACTTTTTATTGGCAGTGCGATCAGCATTACCATATTCGTCGTTGAATTATTCTGGCTGAAAATCAAAAGAATCTTTAAGGCGTCTTAAACTTCATTGTCTCTCTCGCGTAAAAATTATGCCAATGTAGGAAATTTACCTTCACCAGTTTCTAGTACATAACCGAAGAAGGTTCACCTGGAACAGTTCACCCTGGACTCTGAACTCCTACTCCTGTAGTGATAAAGTGACAAGTAAAGTAGCCTATGTAATAATAAATGTTCAATTCGTTATCATTATTAAGGCCTTAAAACCAGCGGCCAGGATTTTCTATCTCACTAAAACACGGTTATCGTTCGGCGATTTAAAATTAAATGGAGACATCGCAGTAAGCGACCGACGTCGTCTACGGCGTAGTTCTGACGAAATTATTGATAAATTTACAATTCCGGCATTTTTATCAAATAAGTTGTTATTTGCGTCTTGGGTATAGAAGTGCTTAAACATAAAAAAAGGAAATTAACCACAAATATAGCATTATGCACCCACCACGATTTATTTCATACAATATTTTGCAATAATATGTACCTTCGTTAATTTTACAAAGAGCAAAACTAAAAAGAACGATTTTTGATGTGATAATAAATTGAATAGAAAAATATATAATAATACGTTTTATTGTTATTTAAAAACAACCGACATCTAAATTAATATTGAAGGTAATTGAAAAGCAATTGAAGACGCCATATTATAATCGAACTATAGACGTATCAACTCTTTTCCACATAGTAATATACATTGTTATTTTATTTAGTATGGTAAGTTTAAAAATTTGCAAATGTATAAATAATTTTTTTATGTAATAAAGTTTTATTGTTGGTCGTTGAGCAGATTTTTTTTTATTTTCAATCTAACGTTTTGTTATAAAAAATAAATATTTCAGTATTATAAACCAATCAATTATCTAGCTTAGCCTGGTTTCAGTAATTTAATTTTACTTTAAATAAAATCATTAATAAAAAATTCCGAGCATGTGTTTTGCTACGAAATTACTTCAATTTGTCTATTTATTTACGGGCGTAAAAATCGGTATATTTCAGAATTTTTTACACACCTATTTTACTTAGATATTTTTAAATAATTAGACATAATTATAATTTTTTTTTTAATTAAAAAAATATAATAATACCAAAACATTTTTGGATGTAATATTTTGAAGAAAAACATTCATTAGCGATATTTAGTAATGTAGGTACCTTGTACCGTATAGGGTTGTCCGAACGAATCAGTGGTATTTTTTACTATGCGTACTTATAATTTTTATAACATAATTTAACTACAATTATGTTTTGTTGAATTTTCACGGGAAAGAATCAAATAAATTGCTCAATCTATATTATTTTTATAAACAATAATTATTAGCCTGAAACACTCATCCAAATTGAAAAAACCTTCCAAGCAAAGATAAATGTCGCCGGCAGGACTCGAACTTGCACCCTTCTAATATCCGGTCAGATGCTCTACCATTGAGCTACGTCGGCTTATCGCAAACCCGCCAAGTTAATCAATATATACTAGTGTTTCATTCAATAATTACGGTTTTTTATTATATTTCACCTGTAAACAACCAACTTTATTAGTATGAGGAAGGCTTGTAACGGCTAAATCCCTCAATAGGTGGCGTCGAGACAAATTATGTCTTCATTTTATTGGTGAAAAATGTTTTGACTTGTCAAATATTTATTAATTGATATACTAAAGTTTATTTTTTTTTTTAAGACAAGATTTTTGTGCATAGCGCAGAGGGTAACAATTATTTTTATAAACAATAATTATTAGCCTGAAACACTCATCCAAATTGAAAAAAAAAAAAAAAACTTTAGTTTATCAATTAACTCAATCTATATATTCGTATATATATATATATATATACATGTTCCTGCACCAAGGATATTGTGGTGACCGATTCAACTGTAATTACCGTACCCCATTTAGTAATAACCAATCTTTATAATACACTCGCATTAATACCCGGCGTACGTAATTACATTATCTTTAATACACGGTGTCCGGAAACCCGTGGTAGAAGCAGGAATGTTGTGACCCTAATTTAATTTAATTTAAATATTTATCTGCAGGCAGATTTCTCTTTTGCTTTCTTTTGTATTAGTGGGTACATTAGTACTTTGTTATTCATTTGTATACATTTTTATTTGGATTGCGGCTTGGGGTTGGTTTACATGCAATATATCAATACGAATGATTACAAGTAGGCAGTAATATATTGAGACTTTATGGCGCTATCGTGGATTTTGGATGCGGATAAATATAATTTAGGTATGATCCATAATTTCAAATGATTTCGTGATCAAATTTGTCGTCTTTTAATCTCAAGTTCTATGATGGATCTATATTATTTGTACAAAGTGTGGAGTGTTTAGATATTGTTTTATTAGAAAAAGCCAAGGAGTTTAATTGTGTATTATGTAAAAAAGAAATCAACTCGTCAAAAAAAATGGTGTAGTAATTTCAAATATCCTACCTTGCATCAAATGGGGTAGTAATTATTTTTATAACTACCCCATTTGATGCAAGTACGGATATTTCAAATTACTAAACTATTATTTATTTCATAGATTATTACAGCGGAATCAATACTTTTAAAAGCCCTAATCCAACATACAAGAGGCGAGCATAAAGCATCAAAATATAGCGTCTTCAATACACGGTGTCCGAAAACTAGTGGTACAAGCGGGAAGCTGGGGAATCTTAACCCAAAAAACATGTATTTGTTCATTTTTAAATACCAAGATTTATTAATTGATAAACTAAAGTTCTTAAAAACTTAAGACAAGATTTTTGTGCATAGCGCAAAGGGTAACAATTATTATTTTTATAAACAATAATTATTAATCTAAAACACTCATCCAAATTGAAAAAAACCTTCCGAGCAAAGATAAATGTGGTTGTTTACAGGTGAAAATATAATAAAAACAGTAATTATTAAATGGAACACTAGTATATATTGATTAACTTGGCGGGTTTGCGATAAGCCGACGTAGCTCAACGGTAGAGCATCTAACCGGACATTAGAAGGGTGCGGGTTCGAGTCCTGCCGGCGACATTTATCTTTGCTCGGAAGGTTTTTTTCAATTTGGATGAGTGTTTTAGATTAATAATTATTGTTTATAAAAATAATAATTGTTACCAAGATTTAGTTTTTTTTTTTGTCTTTTGTCCCATTTTTCGGCATCTTAGGGAATAAATAAAAGCATGCACGCTTCAACGCATTTTAAAAGATGACTAACAGCTAATAGTAAACCCCCAGGAACCTTTTTTTCTCAAAATTATAGTAAAAAAATTCAACTTCTGACTTGATTTACTCGTGAACGAAAGTACCACTAGTTTTCGGACACCGAAATCAAGACGCCATATTTTGACGCTTTATGCTCGCCTCTTGGATTTTGTTAAATTTTATATAAAGAAAGTCAAAACGGTATCTGTAAATATAATAATGTCCGAGAAACATCTGTTCAAAATTACGCATTTTTTTATATTTTGTCATTTGCGTAATTTTAACAGCTGTATCTCGGACACCAATAAGTCTACATAGATAGCTTTAATTTTGAATTATAGAAAATTTAGTTTTAAATAATCGTTTCATCTTTCCTTTAAGTTATGTTAAAATTATTTTATTCAATGATTAAATATTAAAATGAGGTTTTTAAGAATCTAAATAAAAATAATTGTGTTATTTATTAAAAAAAGAACATGAAAAGATGTTTTATATACATGAGTATCTGAAATGACTATTGCTTGTTGTTTAATTTGTAAACCGATCTCGGAATTAATTACACCCCTTACTAATAAACATTTTAAACCCCTTACAAATAAACATTTTAAACCCCTTACTAATAAACATTTTAAACCCCTTACTAATAAACATTTTAAACCCCTTATAAATAAACATTTTAAACCCCTTACTAATAAACATTTTAAACCCCTTACTAACAAACATTTTAAACCACCTTACAAACAAACATTGATTTATTTATAATTTCTTCAAAAGATTGGAATTCACTTTGTGGCGTCATTATTAATATATGAATTAAAAATTACTTGGTCATCACCACTTTTTTAATATGTACATATCAACATGTTTCGAAAGCGAAGCTTACTACTTTAGCTATATGTATTGTGTATGTCCTGATTTATTTAAATAATTTAGACTCGTGAGTGAAAACTATGTTATGTTCATGTTTTTGATACATTTTCCATACGTAATAATTATTGTAAACTGAGGGTTTTCCAAATAAAATAAATCAGAGCGGAAGATACTCTCAGTATCGCCCTGGTGAAAGACCACCATTCAGAATTTTGAAACGTTGCTTGAAATGGCTTTTAGTCGTGTTTGGTGACCAGATCTGAATAGCCAGGTATTTTCCCTTTTCCCACCTTCCTTTCCCCCTTCTCCTTCTCCTCCCCAATACCTTCAGCCTCACAACATTCCCCAATTGGGAATGCCATAGTCTCACTGGCTCCAGATGGTTGGGAGCAGTTTGGGACTCTTGTGCGGTATTCATATAAAATAAAATAAAAATAAAATGTTACCAAGTTAACGAGAGGAATAGTGACAAACTTGACTTATTCCTACGGTCCACCAACGCCGAACCGGCACCATGTTACCACGTTAACGATAGGAATAGTGACAAACTTGACTTATTCCTACGGTCCACCAACGCCGAACCGGCACCATGTTACCAAGTTAACGATAGGAATAGTGACAAACTTGACTTATTCCTACGGTCCACCAACGCCGAACCGGCACCATGTTACCGAGTTAACGAGAGGAATAGTGGCAAACTTGACTTATTACTATGGTACACCAGTGCCGAACCGGAACCATGCTACCGAGTTAACGAGAAGAATAGTGGCAAACTTGACTTATTACTACGGTACACCAACGCCGAACCGGCACCATGTTACCAAGTTAACGATAGGAATAGTGACAAACTTGACTTATTCCTACGGTCCACCAACGCCGAACCGGCACCATGTTACCAAGATAACGAGAGGAATAGTGGCAAACTTGACTTATTACTACGGTCCACCAACGCCGAACCGGGACCATGTTACCAAGTTAACGAGAGGAATATTGACAAACTTGACTTATCACTATGGTACACCATTGCCGAACCGGAACCATGTTACCAAGTTATCAAATTATTTTTCAATGACAATTTTCACATAAACATTATGAAGCAAACTCCCCAATTCCTTGCCTACATAGTTTCCTAAACAAATATACTCGTAGAAGTGATATCGATGAACTAACTCGACAAATTCAATGTTTAAAACTCACATTGACAATTTTTTATGTTAAAAAATTGTTTTGGACAAGTTTAGACTATTTTTTTTCTATATCTAATTTGTAAACCTTTGTAATAATGAAAACTGTTGCTAATTATTCCATGCAATCATTGATTTATGACTAACAAGTAAGTTAATATTTGTTTGCAACCAGTTTTTATTACTGAAATTTGTTTGAAAAATGTATCCACTTTATATAATGTAAAAGCCCCATATATAAAATGGTAAATATAAATAAAATATTCAATTTTTGGAATAATTTATTGAAGCTTATAAATCTGATTGTAATATTTAATCATTGAAGAAGATAATTTTAACAAATCTCTAATGAAACATGAAACAGAAAAAGACACAAAAAAAGGTTTCAGTCGCACCTGGAATCGAACTCAAGACCTGTATCTTACCGGGACAACGCTCTAACCACTAATCTAATGAGATCTGTTTATTTTACGCCATTTTTATCGATATTGTAGATCAAATTTATGACTTATCAATATTATCTTCTATTAATTCGCATGCTTGTATGATTGCAAAGTTCTACCCGAATATATTTTCAATTGACTTTTAGACAAGTCTAGAAAGAATATTCAATTTATAGGAATAACTTATTGAAGTTGATAAACCTTATAGTTAATATTTAATGAACGTAGAACAAATCTCAAATTAAACATGTAACAAAAAATAACACAGAAAATAAAAAAGGTATACGGACGACACTTTGGTGACCACAAAAGAAATACCGTGGGAGGAAACAATGAGAATAGCAAATACAAATATAAACATCCTCTAAACATGGTTCGACCAAAATTGTCTGTCACTAAATACTGACAAAACATACTTCCCATTCTCTGTAAAAGGAGGAAAAAAAACGTCGAAAACAATATTTGTTTCAACATCCATTCATCGCAGTGAGCAAATAAAAAAAAATAATCCAACGACGCCAAATGTTTACTCATCACATCATCAGAGGCAAAAAATGATGTATCTGGGTGTTTTAGTAGACTGTCAACTAAAATGAAAGGAACGAATACAAAATACGGCAATCAGAGTAAGAAAACTTATTCACGTATTTATTAGGATGATCATTCAATATGATAAAATATATATATATATACAATTCTCCCTTGCTTAATCCATTTTACAATATGGTGTAGTCGGCTGGGGATGCACTTTTAAAACTAATATCTTATCTATAGTAAAGATACAGAGATTGATTTTAAAAGTCATCATACGAAAACCATCGATATTTCCAACTACACAGCTGTTTAATAATTTAAAGAAAATCTTTAAACATATTTTAATTCAATAATTTCAACATAAACAAGTAACCGACCAAGATGCCGTGGCAACTTAGAAATCCCTATATTTAAAACTAGTACTTCTCAATTCTATTACGCATATCAAACTATAATTTTTTTTTAAATTTATTCCTTCATAAAATTAAAGCAAAAAAGTATAATTCTAACAAATCACAAATCAAACAATTATATGACAACTACAACAGTAATTACAAGTTTTAATTTCATTCACTGAATGTTGCATAACTCTTAATTGTAAATAATGTATGTAAAATGAAATAAAAATATTTAATGAAAAGTTTAATTAAAAAAAAAAAATGGTCTTGAAATATTCGATCGGTTCTTGGAAATATTACTAAAATTAAAATATAATACATTTATTTTTCATGATGGCTAAGACCCCAGCTACGAGGTCATTTACTTTATATGATGATGGCTAAGACCCCAGCTACGAGGTCATTTACTTTACATGATGATGACTAAGAAATTTCCCTGTGCAGAACAAATAATAATCAAAATAAAAGCTTTAACACCTTCAGGCTTAATTGCCAAATGGATGAGTGATGCAGACATGCAATTTATTAAATTCAAGCCGACTTATCGGAACGATCTCATTGATCGAGCATATCTAGGGAAGTGTTTTGATACCTTTTTATTGAGAGTGTGAGCAGTAATGGCAAAATGTCGTTGAATTATTCAGGCTGAATATCAAAAGAATCTTTAAGGCGTCTTTAACATCATTATCCATTGCGTAAAAATTAAGCCAATGTTGGAATTTTTTTTTCCTATTTTTTCCTAATATTTTTCCTAATTTTTTCACCAGTTTTTAATACAAGGAAGAAGGTTCTGGAAGAGAACTCCCACCCTTATACTGGATGAGACAAGTAAAGTAGCCTGTGGAATAATAAATGTTCAATTCGTCATCATTATTAACAAACAAATTGATATTATATGGTTTCCAATTTACAAAATATTCAATTTTTTTAGATACGCAATCGAGCTTACGTATCTTACGTAGTACAATCCATGACATCGTATTTTTTGTTCGAATTTATGTTTTATTTGTCGAATTTTTTGTTCTACAATTCCCTACGTTCCAATTCAAAGGGTATGTAAGACGTATTGATTTCGTCGCATAATGCATGCAACAATTATTAATCGTATTTTAGAGTTAATATTGTATTTATTATGAATACATATCATTCGTTTTAAAACTAAAATATAAAGCAACAATTTATACGTCACAAACGTATGCGTTAAAAATATGTTGAAATAAAGTGTTAGCTTGACTTTTGATAATGCCGAAAAAAGACATTGTTCGTATCTTACATTTGACATTTGATATTTCTCGATGAGTGAAAAAACAAAACAAAACATATTTTACAATTAGTAAAGTTAGTTGGGTTCTCTTCAGTTTTATTTAAAACATACAAAAAACGTCTTTTGACATTCGAAAATGGAAATAAATCTTTGTCATTCAATATTTGAATCGCGTAAAAATGATCGTAAACTAATAATGACATTTGAAATTTCGGTGACGTTTGTTCACCCTGTTGACACTTTTTATAACTAGTCTTCTTCTGAGGGGAACTAAATCCACAAAAATCAATATCCTAAAATGATCGTAAATTTGATTGAGAATTTCGTTGGGAAGAGCGAATTTGTACATTTAAACAGTGTTGAGGTAGAATTTCGGCTCAAAAGTTGCTGAGTAAGAACGGCCGTAACTCTACCAACGCCGAACCCGCACGAGGGAATCTAATAAGTAAAACGACTAAAATTTAATATTAATAGCACGTTGATATTTGATGTATTTTTTGGCATTATAATAAAGGTCTTTATTTTCTTACATTTTATTTTTTATTTAAAAAATGTACCTACAATATATTGTATTCCCAAGAGTTAAGAAACTCATTGTGGGATCATCTACAGTACAGTTCTTGGGAAATAATATTTTACATTACATTACATTTAAAACACATAATGAACATTGATATATTATTGACACGAACAATACATAAGCTACCATCTATCACAGAATTGTACAAAAAAGCATTAATTAAAATTTACATAGAATTTTTCTTAAATAAAACAAAGATAGTACAAGCAATAGATTCAAAACAAATGGTTTAATAGCCACCCCAATGCTAAGAACGACTATCGCTCAACACCACTATTTGCATTTGGGTATAAGAAAGTACAATAAATTATAATCCAAAAACAAAATTAAAATTACTATTTGTATGATTTTATTTTATTTATAGTTGTATTATATAATATTTGTGTCAGACGTGTGGTGCACAGGCAAAATCTAGGGGCAGCTGATCCCGATCTGCGAAGGAGGCTGGAGGGGTGGGCGACATAACTTATCTTTCCCTTGCGAAGGGGTAACTATACCGACAAATTATCGACTTTTGAATTTGCACAAAAATCCCTTTTGTTCAAAAGTTCCAAAATTGTTCCACACATTTGGTCTGCGGACCTTGTCCGTGGTTGATGCGAGGATCTGGGTCCAGTAGATGGTAGAAGTCTGGGAAGGCCAAGGGTCAGCGATAGTTAGAATGAAGAAGGCAAGTCGGTAGAAGCAGAGCGAGGCGGAGCGGTCGAGGTAGAGAAGTGTTGTTGGAGCGAGAGTTGCTGGCTGACTGAAAAATAGATTTTTTTTCCATTTTACGGATTTTTTCGTAATCCTCTAACTAGCTAGCTGGGGCTTATAGCAATACCCCTCATGTTTCTAACTAACTAGTACTGCGGCACTTTGGCCTTATTACTATCACCATCTGGTTTTATTTAATTGACTGAGTTTAATATTACATTTTCATGAGTTTTTAGGGAAAAGATCGTAACTGGATAAAAATCCCCAAAACTAACAAATTGCCGTTTTTGTGGTCTATTTGTACCCCCAACCAGAATGTGAAAAAATAAATAAAACTAGCATATAAATAACCATTAGATTAATTTTACTATATTTCTGAAATTATTTTGTTGAATTACGTTTTGTAGTAATTTAATAAATTTTAATAATGTTTACATGTTACCCGCAATACATTGTTTTTAAAAAAAGTGTATGTAAATACTCCTTTAATAACCACAAGCTACCAAAGTCCTGTTCTGCTCTATCCGTTTATTACTTTTTTTTTCTTCGTTAGTTAGGTTGTTGTGGTAAAAACATTTTTTATTTTTTTTGTAATCACCACTTTATTAATATATACGTATCAACATGTTTCGAAAACGATGCCCTCCTCATCAGGAATATACAGAATACATATAATGTAATGTGTAATGATAGCCTGTCCAAAAAAAAAAGTCATAGATGTAATATAGGAATAATGAAAGAATAGGAAGTAAGATTTGTACAGCGCCCTTGAGGTGATTTTTCACAAAAACGGCGCTGTAAAAATCATCCGATTATTAGTATTAATATACACGTATTCTGTATATTCCTGTTGAGGAAAGCATCGCTTTCGAAACATGTTGATATTTATTATTAATTTAATTTATTCAAATAAAGATACAAAATTAATAATTAAACAAGGTTACAATATTTTTCAAAAGTTCAATATTTATATAAGATGTACCCCTATAATTAAGCTGAGCTTGTGTGTATGGGGGTGGGTTATTTTTTTGTTCTTTGTTTATTTCTATGTTATATTATTTCAGTGTGTTTTTTAAGTTGTGTTTTAAAAAATTTTAAATCATTATTAATGTTTCTAATTTTTTTCTGGTAATGAATTAAAAAATTTAACTCCAAGATATTTATAATTAAATTGTCATATTGTTTTTTTGCATTTTGGAATTGGAAGAAATGATGTTTGTCTAAGACTTCTATTATTTTCAAATGGTACAGTTTTGTTTAGAATATTATCTTTATAAATTTGCAAAGTTACATGATAGAAATATAATTCTTTTAATTTTCTGACTTTGAATTTTTTAAATAGAAGATCTGACGAGTATGTGTATGGCTTGTTTAGAATTGTTTCTATTATTAATTTTTGTGTTATGAAAAGAAGTTGCGTGTGATTTTTATAAGTTCCACCCCATCCTACAATGCCATATTGTATTATTGATTGGCAGAAAACAAAGTACGTCATTCTAAGTAATTCTTTGTTTAGAATATGTCTTAAACATCTGAAGATGTATATTAGTTTCCTTATTCTGTCTTTGAGTAAGTTTATGTGAGGGGACCATTTTAGGCATTGGTCTATTGTTATGCCTAAGTATTTAATTTCGCTCTTGATTTCTATAGCTAAACATGATATATTGCAGTTATGTTGTTGTGTATATATTCTAGAGTGGATATAAATATTTATTTCTTTAGGTGTGTGTTTTTTTGTGCAAAATGGGATATAATAAGTTTTTTTTAAATTCAACGTTAGCAAGTTAATGTCAAACCACATTTTCAGTTGATTGATATCCGTGTTAGTTAAATCGTTTAGTTCAGTCCATGTATTTGCTTTCAATAATAATACTGTGTCATCTGCGTAAGATATAATCTCTCCATGTTTAGAGACATTAAAAATATCATTTACATATATGATAAATAGTAAAGGGCCTAAAACTGTGCCTTGTTTTATAGAGAAATCACTGTATTCTGAGTCACTTGTTTGATTAAATAATTTCACTTCTTGAGGTCTTTTATTTAAGTAACTGGTAAACCATTATAGTACTTTTCCATTTATTCCGATTGATTTTAATTTATTTATTAGTTTTTCGTGTGATATACTGTCGAAGGCTTTTTTTAGATCTATGAATATTCCAAAACATTTTTTATTAGAATCTAGGGCGGTATATAGGTAATTTGATAATTTCACAATTGAATCTTGAGTGCTTGTGTTTCTTTTGAATCCAAATTGATTACAATTTATTATTTTATTTTCTTCTAAGAATGTCCAGACTTGTTTTTTTACAATTTTTTCGTATATCTTTGATATATTTGATAATAGTGATATTCGGCGATAATTTTGCGGATCTTTACGGCATTCTGTTTTATGGATAGGAGTGATAATTGCTTTTTTATAATTATTTGGAAAAATACCACTTGATAGAGTTTGATTTATTATATTCGTTATGGGGCGTACTAGATAGAGTTTCATTAAATTTAGTGTTTTAACCTCTATGTTGTCAAATCCGGGGGCGGACCCTCCTTTTAGTTCAGAAATAGTTTAAAATACATATTTCATAAATTTTATTATTTATAAATTCTGTAAAATAATAAACATATCAGATTTAAAAAAAAAAAAAACTGTTTGCCCTGCCAACGTCATTGACTGTCAACTATGCATACTAGGCTGGCTGATTAATTTTGTTAAATTACCAGCAATTATTGTGTCACAAATGTCCTTCCAAAAAAGACAAAGGTGGAAGCACTGGGGTTTCCGGCAGTAAATAAATGAATCGCATCTCTGTTAACTTTCTTCCTATTTCACAATAAAAATAATAATTAATAGGAAATAGGTACCATTATAATAAAAATTATTGTATATTTTTATTCTACTTATGAGTTTCTTTGCTTTGGGAAGAATATAATGTGTATATTTATGTTTTAAGTTCAACAAACGTCAAGGTGCCATGATTTGGTATCGTAATGCTGTTGGTAGTTATTATTTAAAAGCCACATTGATTTTATCGTCAGTATAAAAGCGATAATTTGTAGAATTGGTTTTCATTGGAATTTAACATTTTGCTGACAACCGACTTAACAAGGAACACGTTATATATCTGTAAGCAGGATGTATATGATAATGATTTTAATACCGTTAACTGTTATCTTACTGTCTGAATCATCATCATTTCCAGAGGAAGATGTTCTGGTTAATAAA
Organism: Halesus radiatus; assembly: GCA_022606495.2. Classification (NCBI taxonomy): domain Eukaryota; kingdom Metazoa; phylum Arthropoda; class Insecta; order Trichoptera; family Limnephilidae; genus Halesus; species Halesus radiatus. The sequence continues at coordinate 24,801 of JAHDVE020008231.1, forward strand.
ATATCATCAGCCACTTCAGACGTTTTTAAACTTGTTAATATGACAGGAGATATTAATGTTGCTTTTAATCCACATACTGAAGATGTTATGAATGTGGCAGATAAATTAATTCAAAATATAGTTGAATGGTCTGAAAATCGAATAGAAATTTCTTTGAAGTGTTACGATGACATTGATTTACTAAACAGACAAGGAAGGAATTTGATCGTATTGACAAGAAACTCGAATGAACTGTTTGATATTTTGAATAACTCGTGTATGCAGTATCAACTTCATCCCGATAAGGTAATCATTGGGGTTTTAAATCCAAACTGTGGACTTAAATGTGTACAAGAATTAGCACAGTGTAGTTGGAGGTTCTATTTGATGAATGCTTTCATTGTGACTGTGGTCGCGATGACTATTGGAGATGAAGTCAACGTGTTTACATACAAACCTTACGTCGACTCCTGTGATGGCATTCGAGTAAACAGAATATCCATGAGTAACGATGAACACCTCTACTTTTTTAAAGATGATGAGAAGACACGCATCGACTTTCTCAATTGTACCTTGAATGTTCTTTCTCGCAGCCAGGCTCCTTACATGATCATTAAAACAGATGGAAACCACAAAAAATATTCTGGAATCGAGGCGAAAGTTTTAAATATCTTAGAGAAATCTTTTAATTTTACTAGCGATATAAAAGAAGAACTTATTAATCTTAAAGAAATTACCATTGTTAATCAAGTTGAAGAAAAAATCTTTCTTGTGTCCGCTTCACTTTTGGTAACCAGAGAACGAGCAAAAAAGCTTCTTGTCATTCCCTATGAAACCACTGATTTTGTGTTAATACTTCCTGCACCAAAATGTTTAAATAGCCTGGAAAGAATATTTAAACCGTTCAAATGGAATGTGTGGCTTTTAATATTTTTTTATTGTTTCCTTGTCAATATGATTTACGTTTACAGAAATAGGATATCATTTAAAAGAATCGTTCGTTTTAACCAGATGACATCGTTAGACATATTGGGTATAATGTTGGGATTTACTGTGAGTGTTAGATTTACCGGTAGCAACTTTAGGAGCTTTTCAATATCATTCGTCTTTCTAAGTTTGATCGTAAGGAGTATTTATTTGGGAGCATTATTCAAATATGTTGTTTCTGATATACGCGTAGCACCTGCTGATTCGATTGATGAAGTGATTGAAAGAAACATTCCATTTGGCGGTGCTTTCCCTTTTAAAATCATTCTTGGTGACAAAATGCGAAAAGGGTACAAATCTCTTGACTTTCCGGAGATAAACGAAAAATTGCTTAAGGTAACGAACGGTGAACTATTTGCGCTGGTGTTAGGCCAAGATATCTTGAACGTAAATTTGGGAATCTTAAATAAATCATTAACAGATGTGCACGTTGCTAAGATACCAGTTGCGAAATCATTTGTTAGTATGATGATGGCTAAGAACTTTCCTTATTCAAAAAGAATAATTAGCAAAATAAAAGCCCTGACACCTTCAGGTTTGATTTCCAAGTGGATTGGTGATGCACAAAATCAATTTAAAAAATTGACGCAGATTTATCGCAACGATCCCATTGTTTTACAAATGGAGCACATATGGGGAAGTGTTTTGATACTTTTTATAGGAAGTGTAAACAGTATTGCTTTGTTCGTCGTTGAAATATTTTGGCTGAAAATCAAAATATTCCTTGAACGTTTGCTAACATCATTTTCTTTCTCGTATTGGAAATAGACACGGGTCGTCTGAGTACATTCACCTTGTTCTAATAAAGAGCAGGTGAACTCACTACTCGACGGTTTAACTTAGTCCAATGAACCACAGTTAAGTAACATATAAGTGTATTAAAAAATCTAGGTACTGTTTATTTATAAATTAATCAAAAAACATACTTAGCATTCACCACATTATCGATATATCATCAGGTATATATGAATAGAAAGCATCGCTTTCTAAACATGTAGATATCTATGTATATTTATAACGTGGTAAGAAATGATTTATAAAATTGTTATAATAAATTATATTAAATCCTTAAAATTGTGTTTTAATTTTGGATTAATATATATCATAACAAATTATTTTGAAATAAAATTATTACTGCTAGGGCATTTCAAACGAAATCAAAATTCACATACACATTATGAAGCAAACTCGCCAATTCCTCGCCTACATGGTTTCCAAAATAAATATATAAGTGATATCGACGTTTTTAACACGACAAATTCAATGCTTGAAACTCACATGCACAATTTTTTTTATGTTAAAGATTGTTTCTGACAACTTAAGAATATATATACGAGTATATATATATTTATCTAATTTTTAAACCATTGTAATAATAAAAGTGTGGCCTATTATTGCATGCACTCATTGATTTATGACCAACAAGTAAGTAAATATTTTTTCGCAACCAGTTTTCATTATTAACACCAGTTTGACAAATGCAACCACTTTATACAATGTAAAAGCATATATAAAATAGTAAATATAAATAAAATATTCAATTTATTGGAATAATTTATTGACGCTTATAAACCTGATTGTAATTGTATCGGACGCTTTGACGCCCATTTTTATATTTTGCGAATAATTGTAACTTGTAAGGGAATCGGGTCGTTTAGAAAATAAACGTTGCTTCCCTGTTCGCACACAGGCCCGATTCCAGATATTTTTGTATATGTCGGATGGTCTGGGGATGAGCATGTTCCCCCAGACCACTCGAACTTAGACTGAATAAAGATGACAGAGCGAGATGACGCGGTGGGAGGGAGACGGTGATATCTGGTAAAAACTTTCACGGCGCTGCTCGATGCAGATTTTGTGTCGATAGCGCCGTGAGATGCCAACTAGGCCGCCCGGCGTAGCGCCTGGTTGGCATTTTTATACAGGCCAAAAACGAGATAATCGGCGACGCTCAAACCGATATCACCTCTGCTCCACCGACCGCTCTACCTCACTCTACTTGAAACCGACCCGCCTTCTTCTTCTTTGACCCCCGCTGACTCTTGGACCATCCCCCGGACGACCAACACTCACGGAACCAGACCATCGAATGACCACGGACAACGCAGAGCAGAATCCGAGTTTGCACAAAAGTGTGTATTGTGCAAACGGATTTGTACAGCCGCAGGAGTTTTTTGCACAAAAAGTAATTTTGTGCAAAAGGCAAAGTGATACAGAAATCGTCGTCGTTCCCTCTTGCAAAAGGGAACGATATGTCGCCACCCCCTCCCCTCCAGACCGCTTCGTAGATTGGTATCAGCCGGCCTCTACAGTTCGCTTGTGTGCCAGGATACGTCTGGTACAGTAATATTTAATCTGGTACAGTAATATTTAAAACAGAGCTTGTTCCCTTTTGTTTAAATTTTATTATTAGACCTTTATAATTCAATTCAATTTTTCACATGTTGCTGGTACCAACACTGTAAAAATTAAGTCAATGTAAGAAATTTACCATCACCAGCTTTTAGTACAAGGAAGAAGGTTCTTGGGCCATGGAACTCCTACCCTTATACTCATGAGACAAGTAAAGTAGCCTGTGGAATAATAAAAAATAATTTCTAATATAAATTTGTTATTCAATGTTTGACATATTTATTTAAATTTTTTTATATTATTATTTTAATTTTTTTTATAATTATTTTTGATTAACTGCTTTAATTAATTTTCTTTTATGTTCATAATTTGTCTATTCTTAAATTATTGTTCTAATTTTTATCATTTGTCTACACTTGAAATTATTTTTTATATTTATTAATTATTCTTTTTTTTAGTATTCATGTAGAAACATGCTGTCGAAACATATTTACAATATTTATATATTTTCATAAAAGTGGTGCATACAAAGTTTATTTTTAATTAATAATGACGCCACAAAGTTACAAATCGTTCGAGGAAATAATAAATGTTCAATTCGTCATCATTATTAACAAACAAATTGATATTATGTGGTCTCCAACTTATGTCTCTTTTTCAAAATATTCGAACTTTTTTAGGTACGCAATCGAGCTTACGCATTTTACGTAGTACAATCTATGACGTGGTATTTTTTGTTCGAATTTATGTTGCTTTTGTCGTAGTTTGTGTTTTACAATTAACAGCTTTCTTCAAATTTTCTACGTTCCAATACAAAGGGTATGTAAGACGTATTGATTTCGTCGCATAATGCATGCAACAATTATTAATCAAAATTATTTATTTATGTAAGGCACGAGCTTTCAGGATTACCAGAATCACTTTTGAATAACGTTACATTGATATTATGATTTGAAATATATTGAAAATATTGTGGAAAATCCCTATGCTTGGAATATCAATAAGTATTTAAAAACAGTATTATTTATGAATAAAAACATTAAAACTTGTTTATTATACATGAGTTTCGGCAATGAATATTGTTTGTTTTCAGAAAGAAAAAAAAAGTTTAATTTTCATTCCGATCTCAGAATTAATTAAAACCCCTTTACTAAACGTGGTGTAAATATTATGCGGTTCATAAATTCGGAATAGCGACAAACTTGACTTATTACTACTACGGCTGGCGGAAGTATAGTTAAACGCTAATGGCCGTTCTTCCCAATTTTTCGAATGATCAATCCGAGTCACCGATCAGCAAAGTATTTTATTAAGTATTCGCTCTGTTTAACCGTTTCCAAGCATTTTTCATCCCAAATTGTATATGGAGGTGCCCGCCAACTATAAAATAGTGTCCGCCCACTTTCATACACTATAAAATAGTAACCGACCACTTTTAAGTCTATAAAGTGACATTAAGGTAAAGAATTTCAATGTAAAATTAACATAGATGAGTCAGTATTGTATTTATTATGAATATATAGCATTTGTTTTAAAAACTAATACATAAACCAACAATTTATACTTCACAAACGTGTGCGTTAAAAATATGTTGAAAATAAAGTGTTGACTTTTGATAACGCCGAAAAACACATTGTTCGTTTCGTACTTTTGACATTTGACGTTTCTCGATGATTGAAAAAACAAGACAAAACGTATCTTACAATTAGTAAAGTAAGTTTGGTTCTCTTCAGTTTTATTTAAAACATACAAAAAAACGTCATTCGAAAACGGAAATAAATCTTTGTCATTCAATATTTGAATCGCGTAAAAATGATCGTAAACTTATAATGACATTTAACATTTCGGTGACCTTTGTTCATCCTGGTAACACTTTTTATAACAAGTCTTCTGCTGAGAAGAACTTAATCCACAATAATCGATATCCTAAATTGATCGTAAAGTTGATCTAGAATTTCGTTAGGAAGAGCGAATTTGTGTATTTAAAAAGTGTTGTGATAAAATTTCAAAACTTTGACCAGTTACTCAGTAAGACCGGCCGTAACTCTACCGTAGGAATCTAATAAGTAAAACGATTAAAATTTAATATTAAAAGCACATTTGAATTTTTTGTATTTTCTGCATTATAATAAAGCTCTTTATTTTATTATATTTTATGTTTTATTAAAAGATGTACCTACAATACATTATTATGCATTGCATTCCCAAGAGTTAAGAATTTCATTACATATTTTACATTACATAACATTTAAAATACATAATTAACATTCACACATTATTGACACGAACAATACATAGGCTACGAATACAAAACATTGCACTATTGAGTGAGGAGGGGCTTATAAAGACTTCCACACGGCCAATATTAAAAATTTAAGAAAAAATCGTTAAAATCACCATTAAAAAACCATACGACTAGATATTTCGGGAATTATATGTACCATCTATCACAGAATTGTACAAAAAAGTCTTGCTTAAAATTTACAAAGAATTTTTCTTAAATAAAACATAGATAGTATAAGCAATAGATTCAAAACAAATAGTTTAAAAGCCACCCCAATGCTAAGAACGACCATGGCTCAGCACCACTATCTGTATTTGGGTATAAGATGGTATAATAAATTATAATCCAAAAATAAATTTAATATTACTTTTTGTATGATTTTATTTTATTTATAGTTGTATTATATATTATTTGTGTTAGACGTGTGGCACACAAGCAAACTGTAGGGGGCAACTGATCCCGGGGCTGGACGAGAGGGAGACATAACCTATCTTTCCCTTGCGAAGGGGAAACGATACCAACAAATTAATGATTTTTGAATTTGCACGAAAATCTTTTTTGTGGAAAACCTTAAAAAATTGTGCAAAATCCTTTTGCACACATTTGGTCTACGGACCTTATCCGTGGTTGATGCGAGGATCTGGGTCCAGTGGGTGGTAGAAGTCCGGGAAGGTCCAGTGTCACCGATGGTCAGAATGAAGAAGGCAAGTCGGTAGAAGCAGATCGAGGCGGGGCGGTCGAGGTAGAGAAGTGTTGTCGGGGCGAAAGTTGCTGGCTGACTGACAAATAGGCGTTTTTGCGGTCTATTTGTACCCCCAACCAGGCCGCTAACTCGAGTGCTCAGGTTGGGATTTCGCAGCGCTATCGGCACATTTTCGTACCGGGTGGGAGCGTCGCAAAAGTATATCCGACAACACCTATCTTCCTCGCACTGCGTTGCCTTGCTTTTTCTAATTTTTGTCATTTTTAAGAATAAATGGGACATTTTTAAGTAATGGGACACTCCCCGTCACATGCACAATATATTTCATAATTTGCACAAAGATAAGATAACGTATCTTTTGGTTAGCGGAGCCGGGACAGTTGCGAGTATCAAACATTTATTTTCCGCTTGGTCCCGGCCCCATACAAGTGCCAAAAATATAATTAAATGAATAAATAAATAAATAAAACTATCGCCGCGCCAAACACCGAGGAAAAGGCGAAGACGTCGTATACAAAATTGTTTAATTAAACTCCTGCTGACAAGTTACTTGCTTAGCGGATACAAATTTCCATTGTATGACGAATAATGTTTTACAATAAAAAAATTAAAAATGAATCCGAAACTCTGAAACATTAATAATTAAAAAAAAGCGAAAAATTGGATAATGATATATTGTAACCATAATGGACATATTTAGCATATAAATAATAATTTTACTATATTTCTAAAAATGTTTTTTTTTTTTTAAATTACGTTTTGTAGTAATAAAATAAAATTTTAATACTGTTTACTCGTTACCCGCAAGGCATTGTTTAAAAAAAATTATGTATGTAAATACTCCTCCAATAACCACGAGCAACCAACGTTGTGTTCTGCTCTATCCGTTTATTAAACATTTTTTTACTTCGTTAGTTAGGTTGCTGTGGTAAAAACATGTTTCGTATTTTTTTATTTATTTATGCACCCTGTAAAATAAGAAACATATCAGATTAAAAAATAACTGTTTATCCTGCCAACGTCATTAACTGTCAACTATGCATATTATGCCGGCTGATTAATTTGGTTAAATTACCAGCAATAATTATTGTGTCACAAATGTCCTTTCAAAAAAGGTAAAGGTAGAAGCAATGGAGTTTCCGGCAGTAAGTAAATTAATCGCTAATCTGTTCACTTCCTTCGCGTTTCATAATAAGCATAATAAAGGTACAACAGTGTATAGATACCATTATAATAATAATAAAAAAAAACAGTTATTGTGCATATTTAATCTACCTACTTATGACTTTTGTTTGCCTTTGGAAGAATATATTTCGACAATTTAGGCTGGCGGATTAATTTTGTTCAATTACCGTCAATAATTATAGTGTGACAATATTTTTTCTTTCATGATAGGTAGATGCAGAAAAGCACTAGAGATTCGAATAGTAAAGAAATTATTCCCACATCTGTTAATTGCCCCATTCGCGTTTCATAATAAACATAATAATTATTAAGAATTAAGTACAACAATGTATAGGTACCATAACAAAATAAATTACGGGATATTTTTAATTTACCTAATTATGAATGTCTTTGCTTTTGATGGAATATATAATGTATATTAAAATTTTAAGTTCATAAAATGTCAAGTTGCCATGATTTGGTTTTTTAATGCTGTTGGTAATTATAATTTAAAAGTCACGTTGATTGCATCGTGAGTATAAAAGCGATAATTGATAAAATTGGTTTTCATTTGAATTTAATGTTTTGCTCAGAAGTGTCTTAATAAGGAACACGTTATATATCTGTAAGCAGGATGTATATGATAATGATTTTAATACCGTTAACTGTTATCTTACTGTCTGGATCGTCATCATTTCCAGAGGAAGATATTCTGGTTAATAAAATATCATCAGCAACTTCAGACGTTTTTAAACATGTTAATATGACAGGAGATATTAATGTTGCTTTTAATCCACATACTGAAGATGTTATGATTGTGGCAGATAAATTAATTCAAAATATAGCTGTACGGTCTGAAAATCGAATAGAAATTTCTTTGAAGTGTTACGATGACATTGATTTACTAAACAGACAAGGGAGGAATTTGATCGTATTGACCAGAAACTCGAATGAACTGTTTGATATTTTGAATAACTCGTGTATGCAGTATCAACTTCATCCCGATAAGGTAATCATTGGGGTTTTAAATCCAAACTGTGGACATACATGTGTACAAGAATTAGCAGAGTGCAGTTGGAGGTTCTACTTGATGAATGCTTTCATTGTGACTGTGGTCGCGATGACTTTTGGAGATGAAGTCAACGTGTTTACATACAGACCTTACGTCGACTCCTGCGATGGCATTCGAGTAAACAGAATATCTATGAGTAACTATGAAAACCTTCACTTTTTTAAAGATGATGGAAAGACACACGTCGACTTTCTCAATTGTACCTTGAATATTCTTTCACGCAACCAGGCTCCGTACATGATCATTAAAACAGGTGCAAACCACAAAGAATATTCTGGAATCGAGATGAAATTTTTAAATATCCTGGAGAAATCTTTTAATTTTACTAGCGATATAAAAGAAGAAGTTATTGATCTAGAAAAACTTACCATTGTGAATCCATTTGAGGAAAAAATCTTTCTTGTGTCTGCTTCACTCTTGATAACCAGAGAACGAACAAAAAAGATTCTTGTCATTCCCTATGAAACCACTGACTTTGTGTTAATACTTCCTGCGCCAAGATGCTTAAATAGTCTGGAAAAAATATTTAAACCTTTCAAATGGCATGTGTGGCTTTTAATATTTTTTTCTTGCGTCCTTGTGAACATGATTTACGCTTACAGAAATAAGATATTATTTAAAAGAATCGTTCCTTTTAACCAGATGACATTGTTAGACATATTGGGTATATTGTTGGGATTTCCTGTGAGTGTTAGATTTACCGGTAGCAACTTTAGGAGCTTTTCAATATCATTCGTCTTTCTTAGTTTGATCGTAAGGAGTATTTATTTGGGGGCATTATTCAAATATGTCGTTTCTGATATACGCGTAGCACCTGCTGATTCGATTGATGAAGTAATTGAAAGAAACATCCCCTTTGGTGGTATTTACCCTTTTAAGACCATTCTTGATGACGAAATGCGAAAAGGATACAAATCTCTTGAATTCTCGGAGATGGACGACAAAATGTTTAAGGTAACGAACGGTGAACTATTTGCGCTGGTATTAGGCCATGATATCGTGAACATTAATTTAGGAATCTTAAATAGATCATTAGTAGATGTGCACGTTGCTAAGATACCAGTTGCGAAATCATTCATTTGTATGATGATGGCTAAGAACTTTCCTTATTCAAAAAGAATAATTAGCAAAATAAAAGCCCTGACACCTTCAGGTTTGATTTCCAAATGGATTGGTGATGCAAACAATCAATTTAAAAAATTCAAGCAGGTTTATCGGAACGATCCCATCGTTTTACAAATGGAGCACATCTGGGGAAGTGTTTTGATACTTTTTATAGGAAGTGTAAACAGTATTGCTTTGTTCGTCGTTGAAATATTTTGGCTGAAAATCAAAATATTCCTTGAACGTTTGCGAACATCGTTGTCTTTCTCGTATTAGAAATAGACATTCAAATGCTGGGACGTCTGGGTACATTCACCTTATTCTAATAATGAGCCGGTGAACGCCAGGGAAGTAACATATAAGTGCATTTAAAAATCTGGGTAATGTATATTTACAAAGTAATTAAAAAATATACTCAATATTCACCACTTTATAGATATAGAATCTACATGTTTAGAAAGCGATGCTTTTGTCATCAGGAATATATGAATAGAAACCATTGCTTTCGAAACATTCAGATATCTATATATACGTTTATAAAGTGGTGAATTCTACGTATTTTCTTATAATTTCTTCAAACAATTGGTAACTTTGTGGCGTCATTATTAATTAATTAATTTAAAAAATGTACTTTGTTTGCTGTCATCATCCTCTACATGATTCAACAGCAATGCTGTCATGATCATGTAAATGTTTCGACAGCAATGATGCATCCTGATGATGACAGCATTGCTCTCTAAACATGTAGAGGATTATGGCAGCGGCTTTTAGCCGTGTTTGGTGACCAGATCTGAATAGCCAGGTATTTTCCCAACCTTCCCGTTTTCCTTCATCTTCCCACTACCTTCAGCCTCACGACATATCACAATTTGAGATGCTATAGTCTCACTGGCTACAGACGGTTGGGAGCAGTTGGGACTCTTGGGTATTTATCTAAAAAAATCATTACTGTCGAAACATGCAGAGATATTTATGTATTTTTATAAAGTGGTGTAAACAAAGTACATTCTTTGATTAATTAATTATATATTTTTTATCATTTATTAATAATGTTTTTTTTTTTTTTTTTAATTTAAAATTTTTTTTTTTTTTTAAATTTAATGTAAATCAAATTTAAGAATGTTATTATTAAGTTCTGCCAGGATTTTTAGTTGTTATTATTGTGACAGCTGTTTCGGTGTTTAAGGTCATTTTCAAACTGTGGTTAATCCACATTGCGACGACTTATTTATATGATTTAATTTACCCCCACTCCTTTAAAAATTGGATGGATGGGTAATGATTTATTATCGGTAAAACCGATTTAGTTAGAAAGCAATTAAAATTCTGAATTCTGTGAGGTGAAAATTTATAATGTGTTTTTACTCGTATTTAACTGACAATGTTTTCTTAATTGATTTATTTAAATGTGTTGTATTGTTTTGATAATGTGAACATACTGAGAAGCGGTGAGTATATAATTTTCCTTGCTTTATTAATTAATGTTATATTAGGGTCGTTAGTTCATTTGTTAATTTCTAATTGTTTAAGTAAATTTAATCTTAGGCCATTTCTTTCTATATGTAAGGGTTTAGGTTTGTTGTTGTCAAGCGGGACGTGATTATTTACTAAAAGATGTTCTTCGAATTTTGAAGAAGTGTTTTTATTTTTATAACATCTTATATGTTCTTTGAATCTAGTATATATTATATATTAATAATGTCGCTATAAAGTGAATACTAATCGTTTAAAGAAATTATAATTTTTTTTATTTAAATCACATCCTTAAAATTATATTTTAATTTGTATTAATATATATTAACAAATTATTTTGAATAACAATTATTACGACCAGGGCATTTTAAACAGAAATCAAAATTCACATACACATTATGAAGCAAACTCCCCAATTTCTCATCTACATAGTTTTCAAAACGAATATACTTGAAGTGATATCGACGTTTTTAACACGACAAATTCAATGTTTGAAACTCACATGCACAATTTCTTTTAATGTGAAAGATTGTTTATGAAAGTCTTTTTTTTCAGTATCTAATTTTTAAACCGTTGTAATAATAAAAAAAATGTTTTTTCATATGAAGCGGTAACTTGGTGATGTGAAATTATAATTAAAAAAATAAAATAAAACACTAACTTTGTTTAAATCGATCGAGATAACTTCACATACACATTATGAAGTACTAGATCACTTAGAAGCCTTAGAAATAAGGAAAGCTAAAAACACTAATAGTAGACTCATAAATAATCAAATAAATTTAAATAAAAGTCCAATCCTTAAATTATTCCCAATAAACAAAGTACACCCCCTTCCCGGTCAGCAGGTACCTGCTGATCTCCCACCCTTGGCCCTTCACCCGCCTATTTGTATCAATCTATAACACATCTGCATCTTAGTTCACAGTTTAGTTGTATACTGCCCTGAAGAAGCTACGGTAGTAGCGAAACCCGGTCGGCTAAAGTATAAATAAAAGTGATGTAAACAAAGTTATTGTTTTATTTTTATTTTAAAATAAAAAAAATGTGTTTAATTATTGCATGCAATCATTCATTTATGACTGATGATTAAGTAAATATTTGTTTTCAACCAGTTTTTATTATTGCCACTTGTTTGAAAAATGTAACCATTTTATATAATGTAAAAGCCCCATATATAAAATAGTAAATATAAATAAAATATTCAATTTATTGGAATAATTTATTGACGCTTATAAACCTGATTGTAATATTTAATCATTGAAAGAGATAATATTAACAAATCTCTAATGAAATATGAAACAGAAAAAGACACAAAAAATGTATCAGTCGCATCTGGAAATCTAATAGTCCATAAGCTAATGAGACCTGTTTATTTTACGCCTTTTTTATCGATATGGTACCTCAAATTTAACACTTACCATTATTATCCCCCATTAAATCCCATTCTACTGACTGCTATTTTTTTGTATCATTGCAAAGTTCTACCGAATATATCTACAATCTAGATAGAGTTTCGTGTATACTTACTTATCTTATTTTTATTTATAATATGAGGCATCTATTGACTAGAAGGTCTAGAAGGAATATTAATTTATTAGAATAACTTATTGAAGCTTTTACACTTTATTGTAATATTTGATAAATGCAGAAGATAATATTAACAAATCTCAAATTAAACATAAAACAAAAAAGACACAGAAAATCGAAAGGTATCCAGACGACACTGTGGTGTTCACAAAATGAACATTTTGGGCCCGTTTCACTCTTGGTAATCAGAAAACGAACAAAAAAGCTTCTTGTCATTCCCTATGAAACAACTGACTATGTGTTAGTCCTTCCTGTACCGAGGTATTTAAATAGTTTAGAAAAAATATTTAACCCGTTCAAATGGCATATGTGGTTTTTAATATTTTTTTATTATTTCCTTGTGAACATGATTTACGCTTACATAAATAGGATAGTATTTAAAAGAATCGTTCGTTTTAACCAGATGACATCTTTAGACGTATTGGGTATAATGTTAGGATTTACTGTGAGTGTTAAATTTAACGGTAGCAATGGTAGCAAGGAACATCCAACGCTATAGTCTCAGTAACTGAATATTTAAAAAAATCTCTAGACTTGCATAAAAAAATGCATTGGCATATTCCTCGACCTTTCTAAAGCCTTTGATACCATAAACCACACACGTCTATTTAGTAAACTTGAAAATATAGGAATTACTGAAAATGGACTGACAATTTTTAAAAGTTACATGGAGTTCAGAAAGCAAATGGTTAAACTCAACAACGTAACCAAAAAAATGATTGATGTCAAATTCGGGGTGCCTCAAGGAAGTATTCTAGGTCCAATCCTGTTCTTAATTTACATAAATGACCCATGTCACATAGTATGTGAAGGCGAAATCGTAAGTTTTGCAGAAGATACTCTTATTCTATCAGATGGGAAAAATTGGTTAGAAACATTCAAAAGAGCAGAAGTCACTCTAAACAGAATCAAAACATGGCTAGACTATCACTCACTCACACTTAATGTTAATAAAACCAAATTCATCACTTTAAAAATAAACAATACTGAAAATTCAGATATAAACCTTAACTTAAATATTCATAGCTTGCCACATTTGAATGGTCAATGCAATTGTCTATCATTGGAAAATGATAATCACATAACGTAACTAAGCGTAAAAATTGATCACGATTTAAATTAGGCTGACCACATTATTTTTTTAAATACAAAATTAATTTACTTCATTTACAAAAGATTTGATTAAGATCTACATGGTTCTGTCAATCACTACTAGAATATGGTATTATCGGATGAGGCAGTGCAAATGACGATATTTTTAATTTACTCATTAGAACGCAAAAAGCCATCATGAAAATTATACTTCAAGTCCCTGCAAGAACTGACGAAATCTTTAACAAACTTAATATTATGTCAATAAAACAATTATACTCTAAAATAATTCTACTCTACATTCACAAGTACAAAAAACAAGAAATAACAACAGTCACACATATTAGAAACAGAGTCAAAAACACATACAACGAGGAACCAAAAACACAACATTTGGACAAAAAAACTTCTTATACTCTGGTACTAAACTCTACAACAATATATAGTATTCTTAATTGTGCATGAAAGTGAATCTGCTTCTCATGAATATTTGATGTCATAGTTTTAATTTGCATATATATACTCGTATACTTCAATAACAGATATACTATGTAGCATATCTGTGATTTTACAATTATATTAGGTTAAGTTAGTTAGTGCAAAGCGCACTTGAGGTGAACCTTCACAAAACTGCGTTATAGAAATTTACTCTTATAATTATTAATAAAATCCCACTATCCTTTAAAAATCACAACAAACATGATAAATTTAAAAATCAAATAAAACACTGGATACGTTACATAGGGAGATCTGAAATAGAAAATATATTAAGACCAAATACAGACTAACACCGAAACCACTCAACTACACTTAAAACACCTCACCTTAGATTAAGCACACCAATTTAATATAATGTAATTTAATTTTGTAAATGAAATATCGTTATTTGTTATTTTGTTACAAAAAAAAAAGATAAATAAATAAATTAAAAACTTTAGGAGCTTTTCAATATCATTCGTCTTTCTTATTTGGGAGCATTATTCAAATATGTCGTTTCTGATGTACGCGTAACACCCGTTGATTTGATTGAGTAATTGAAAGAAACATTCCATTTGGTAGTCCTTTCCATTTTAAAATCATTCTTGATGACAAAATGCGAAAAGGGTACAAATCTCTTTAATTCTCGGAGATGGACAAATAAATGTTTTGGGTAACGAACGGTGAACTATTTGCGCTGGTGTTAGGTCAAGATATATTCAACATTAATTAGGGAATCTTAAATGGATCATTAGTAGATGTGCATGTTTCTAAGATTCCAGATGCGAAATCATTTGTATGTATGATGATGGCTAAGAACGTTCCTTTTTCGAATAGAATAATTAGCAAAATAAAAGCCCCGACACCTTCAGGTTTGATTTCCAAATAAAGCGCATGAAATCAAGAGTTACTATAATCCCATCATTTTTTCTTGAAAGTGCAACTTTTGCTTTGCAAGCTACCTAGATATTTTCAAGTAGTGACGTACTTAAACCGGATCGCGCTACTTCTTGTCACTGGTCTTGGTCTAATCGTCGACGAATTTCGTGGGTGGCACGCTGGTGTGGCTATGTGGTCTGCGAACGCGCAAAATTAGTAAGGTATTTGAGCTTAGTAGCAAATAACAATATAAATAAATTTAATACAATCGATTTACGTTAGAGATTTGTCTCGAGATCAACGGTCAAAATCGTAATCAGTATTATTCCACAACCCTGTTCCGACGAGTAAATTGTAGGTAAATTGAGGTCATAATGGGGTACCGAGGTTATTCAACCAGCCGATGGTATCTGAGGAACTGGTGAATTTGACTTTGCTCTGATCAATTACAACGAATTCATATGTGATAATTTAATTTAGTTGTCCAAAGAAATACAGCGAGCAACGTGAGAGAACTAATATTTTGACGAAGATTTTTTCCACGTGATTAAAACATGCTTGCTTCCGTTATAAAGAGAGAAAAACAGATAACGTATCTCAAATAGAATTAAGAAATGGACGAAAGAAAAAAGAAATGGGCAAAATTTATACTGAATACATAGTATTGGGCTGATTTAATTGTATTACATTACCAGCAATTATTATGTCACGACAAAAAATGTGGGAGCACTGGGGTATCCGACAGTAAATAATTTTATCAATATTCTATTAACACACTCTTTACGTTTCACGATAATTACTATAATTAATAAAAAATAGGTACAATTATAATAATAAAATAATCCTCCCTAATAATATGGTTTTTTTATCTAACTATTAGCTATCACGAAAGTATCGGTGAATTTATTTTCTTTAGAAAGAAAATAATTACTTTTTTTTTTCATAATGCTATTTGTAATTATTGAATGTTAAAATGATTGTCTTGTCAGATTAAAAGCGATAATTGCTAAAATGGCTTTTTATTTGAATAGGTAGACTTAGGCTTTTCTTCGACGAATGTGTAATTATTTTGTGGCGTCATTATTAACATAATTGATAAGAAGTACTTTGTTTACAGTAATATTTTTAATATATAAATATCTACATATTTAAAAAATACATATTTATATTTACCTTTTTCCTCATTTTTATTCATCTCATCTCCCTATAATTTAGGTTATTAAAATTCTTTTAATATCTACCACCTCGGAATAGGCTCGGCTAGTGAGTTGGTTTATACGATATCGATACTGACACTTGGAAAGTCATAATCGATCAAAATTCCCCGATAACATCACTTCCAAAATTATTAGAATTACCCTCAACTTCCTTAAATAAAAATAACCCGGTTACTATGCGTAAACAGCCTATTAAATGCCCCACCCCTACCCCACCCCTTTATCTACACGCGTTCTGCGTCCTAGACTATTAAAATGATTTGCAACCACTTAGGTTTTGACTTTTGGATTGAACGGACACGTTCAAGCGATCAGTTCAAAACAAAATTCAAGACATAAGGCCTCTGAAGATGGACAATGTGATTTGTCCGAAACGTCAGGAGTTAAAAAGTCCTTCTAAGGACTACATTACGCGGGTAAACCGAGAAAATTATTCTACATATATATATACTTTTTTTTTTACAGTTAGTATATAAATAAAACATTATTCACGTATCGTAATAAAAACATAATATAGCTGTTTTTCACCATAAAGGAAGAAGGTTTTTCTGTTTGTTGAGGGATTTTCGCTTAAATAATTAGATCATAACTTAAAACATTATAATATTATTTAGTATTATTTAGTCAATTAGGTAAATGTAAAATTCTTTCAAAGTGGTATTACTATGTTAATCCTGAACACGTATTTAATTATTGTTTATAACATATTGCACGCACTAGTTGTTAGTAGACAGTCTCATGGAGCTACTAAATCTGCAAAGGTTCCATATGTCGATAAAATCATGAAATAAAGCAAAGCATTAAATACAAATCGTTTTTATTAAATAAAAAACTTTTATATTAAAAAAACTAAATATTTTAACAACATGGCAGCGAAGAGGTCACGTGACCAGTATCTAGGAAAGTCAACATCAAAATCATGCGATTATTGCGATCAGAATTGGATATGTTCTAATCTAATAGAGTTATATAAGGAAATACCTTGTTGTAAAAAGCGATTTTGCCGATACCGTTCAATTAGCAGCGACGAAAACTCTCCGTGTGACCGAGGCTTTACTCTTTTAATCTAAACCATCAGACAAAGCTTTTCAAAATCTGGAAATACAAAGTGTGACAAATACGACATCAATTTAAAAAAACACGAAACCTTGGAATGGATTCATACACAACTTTAAAATTGGGTGGGTTTGACATTCCCAGATAATTTATATAATTATCCCCCTTATAAGGGTAGGAGTTATATGGTCTAGGACGAACTTGTCCAGGTGTTCCTTCTCCCGATATTTATAAAATACGAAGAAGACAATGAAATTAAACTCTTAAAATATTTTTTTGATTTTAAGCCAGAATAATTCAACGATGAACATAGCAATGCTGATTGCACTCCCTATAAAAATTATCAGAACACTTCCCCAGATGTGCTTCATTTGTAATACAATGGGATCGTTCCGATAAATTTGCTTGGATTTTATAATTTGGTCATCCACATCGCCCATCCACTTGGCAATTAAACCTGGAGGTGTCAGGGCTTTTATTTTGCTAATAATGGTTTTGGCATATGGAAAATTCCTAGCCATCATCATACAAGCAAACGATCTGGCAACTGGTGTCTTAGCCATGTGCACATCGTTTAACGTTTTATTTAATTTTATCAGTTGTGAGTGCAAGATTTTTCGACCATACATCACAGCAAACATTTCACCGTTTGACACGTTCGACAATTTTTCGCCAAGCTGCGTGGTTTTAAGAATGGTGTACCCTTTTTGCACCTTTTCATCAAGAATTTGTTTTAATGCGTAACCACCACCGAAAGGAATATTTCTGTCGATTATATTTTCAATCGAATCAGCTGGTGCTACGCGTATATCAGAAACGACATATTTGAACAATGCTCCCAAATAAATACTCCTCATAATCAAATTAAGAAAAATAAATGATATTGATAACGTCCTGAAAATACTTCCCGTAAATTTAACGTTCACAGTTAATCCCAGCATTATGCCCAATATATCTAAAGACGTCATTTTATTAAAGCTAAAGATTCGTTTAGATAACACATTATTTCTATAACTGTAAATCATGTTTACAAGGAAACAAGCCAAAAATATTAGGAACCACGCATTCCATTTAAACGGTTTAAATAATTTCTCCAAACCGTTTAAAGATCTTGGTGCAGGAAGGAATACCACAAAGTCAATTGTTTCGTAGGGAATGACAATAAGTTTTTTAAATCTTTCTGTGGTTATTAAAAGAGTAGTCGAGACAAGAAACGTTTTTTCTTCGAATGTATTAACAACCATAGTCTTTCCTGGTTCAATAAATTCTTTTTTAATATCGACAGTAAAATTATAAGATTTCATTAATATTCCCAAAATATTTGCCTCGATTCCGGCATACTCTGTGTGGTTTTCATCGGTTTTATTGATCATAAATGGATCTTGATTACGTGAAATAATATTCAAGGTACAGTTGAGAAGGTCCACTTTTGTCTTTCCATCGTCAGTAGAGATGTGTAAGGGTTCATCATTGACCATGGAAATTTTGATTATTTTAAAACTGTCGCAGGAATCGACATAAGGTCTGTATGTAAAAACTTTGAAATCATCTCCAATAGCCATCTCGTCAACAGTCACTATGAAAGTATTGATTAGAGAGAACCTCCAACTGCACTCTGCTACTTCTTGTAAACATCTATGTCCACAGTTTGTATTCAAAACACCAATGACCACTTTATTGGGTTGCAATTGATACTGCATACACGTGTCATTGAAAATATCAAAGAGCTCCTTTGAGTTTCTGGTCACCACGATTAAATTCCTTCCCTGTCGGTTTAACAGAAAACTGTCATCGTAACATTTCAAAGAAATTTCAATCCGATTTTTATTTAGCGAAGCTATATTTTGGATTAATTTATTAGCAGTGTTCGCAATATCTTCAACATTTGAATTAAAAGCAACATTGGTGTCTCCTGTCACATTGATACGGTTAAAAACCGCTGAAATTGCTCTAGATATTTTATTAACCAACACATCTTCTCGAAGTGACAAAGATTGAGTCATTAAGATGAAACTGAACGGAATACAAACACTTGTCGTGTGCATTATGCCGAAATTAAGTACTTCTATTACTCCTTGTGAATATAGTTATGAGTGATGTGCAATAATGAAATGAAGAGTAATTCTCCCATTTATTGCTTTAATACTATACCTTATATAATCGGCAATACTGAAAGATAAGAATCATTGTGTTTCTTGTTATGTAGGAATACATTTACAATGTTGATTCTATTTCCCGCTTGTTATTATATTGTGAAAAGCAAAAGGTGCTTTAATTGACTTCAAATGAAATGATTTGAAAAAAAAAAATGATTTGGATGTGCTACCCAGTGGCGTTCAATGCTCCGTGACGTCGTGACTCACGACTCATTTGTTCAATTCTTCGAATGGCTAAGTCCTCCATCACGAGACAAGGAACATCTTCTGTTTACCGGGATGGTAGCAGGAGATTTTCAAAAATTGTCAGGTTATTCGTATCGCAGAATATTGTGTTTCTTTTAAGAGATCAGTGTAGCCTTGGTGAAAAACCACCATTCTGAATTTAAACTGAAATGGCTTTTGCCATGTTTGGTAACCAAATCTGAATAGCCAGGTATTTCCCCACCTTCGTCTTCCCCTTCTCCTTCCCCTCACCACTACACTCAGCCTCACAACATTTTCCAATTGGGGATGCCATAGTCTAACTGGCTCCAGACGGTTGGGAGCAGTTGGGACTCTTATGCGTTATTCACTTTAAAAACATGAATGTTGAATATCAATTAAATATTTTAATATTGATGAACAGCCATTGTATTATCACCTTCTTATGATTAAATTGAGCGTATTTGTTCCTTACCAAAAAAATCTTTAAAAAAAAATATTTGATCAGAAAATGATAAATTTTTTCTATCATCTTTTAATTAATTTTTAGTTTTTGTTTTTCTTAGGGAAGGCACAGCTTTTCAGCCTATATGAACTGCACGCCACTGACTACAACGTTCTTTAGTTTTTTGCAGGGACAAAATAATTGTCAGATATTATAACCCGATAAATCTGCCTGCCTTTGAACCTTTCGAAATTGCAAAATGTTGGTAGTACATGACATTTACGGGTACTCTAAACGAAACAAAGAAATCTGATTTATACGTGTTTCATGGGGTTGATAAAATAATAATAGACCTTGCCAGTCTTCTTGAGTAATATGTTTTGATGTTTTAGGATATTTAAATCAAACTGTTTATTTCGCTGAAAATCTGAAACGACATCTTGTTCCTTCAAACTGTAATTCTTGGATACAGGACGTTCATTATTATTATTACCATCAATTTATTTTACGAAATTATTCGATTATAATTCCAGTATCCTGGAGCCTGGAACATTGCTGTTATTAATATTCTGGGTTTTTTCTACGTTGAAGACATATCACCCGATTATTCCAACAATCTCAACACGTTTACATCTTTTTAATAACATTTGGCGTAAAAGTCTGATTTCATGTTGATAAAAGTTTTAATTTTTTTTTATTCGTTGTTGCTTTCTGTAGTCATTAGCGTTGTATTTCGCGAGAATTTTTTGAGCAATTTTGATGAATAAATATGTTTAGCCATGTACGTTGTAAAAAAAAAACACGGTCAACGTAAGCTTTTATAACGTTAATAAGATTCTTAAAGGATGCGTTGTTCAATATTGTACGAAAAACACACAAGCGAGAGCCAAAATTACCAAAATTCTGACAGAAATTATTCACACATTGCCATAGGCCGTTCCCTCACGGGCCTGTGAGGAATCACCATATACCGGGTGCAGTAATAATGCGTAATTCCGAAAGCGCTCCATTCCATTCATTTTTCAATTGGCTCCGGTTCACGGATTACTGTGTTGTGGGAGCGGTGTTGAGTCCGTTGCCCGCATTTTTGCTGTACCTACGCGAGCGAAGATCATTTCATACTTAGCCGTGAAGGAGCGGCGTTTTACCTCAAGGGGAACGGCTGCGTTACCTGTTTCATAGATAACTTAATTTTAGATTTGATCCCAAAATATCCATCCAAACTGAATGATTTTTTTAAATAAAGATTTAGTAAATGTCTAGTACAGAGGAGAAATATTTTATTTATTTTTGTTTTAAATTATGAAGCATATGCCTTAGAAAATTATTTGCGGGTTTATCGTATTAAAAAAAATTATATTTGCTACTTAAATATGATTTTGTAAATAAAAATACACAAAAAAAACATAAAAAAACGGTTTTTTCTGGTCGCTATTTTAAATTATGTACGGTATGTTTGTGTTCCAACGTAAATTGGTCGTTTTTAATTTAATTTAAGGTCCACCATAATGCTTAATTTAATTTTTTTATTAAATTATTTCATATTTCATCATACAGGGTGGCGTAAAACTACCGTTATGGTTTGAATTTTTAATAACTTTTAAATTTATTTATATTTTTATTTCAGAATTTTGTGAAGAAAACTTGCGGAATTTGAAATGGAACACTACACAACAGAACAGCGATCAACAATTGTTGAAATTTATTTTGAAAATCATCGGTAAATTGTTTTGACGATGGGTGGTTATCGTCGTTTTTTTAATGTGCGTACTGGACCTTCAGCACCAACAATAAACCGCCTGGTTGAAAATTTTCGACAACATGGTACAGTAAGACACCTTCCATATACCAGAAGACCACGTACGGTCCACACGGAAGAAAATATCCAACGTGTTATGGATAGTGTGCAGGACAGTCCAGAAACAACAACAAGACGTTCGGCACACCTGGGGCTATCGCGGAGGTACGTTCAGAGGATTTTGGCCACATTGCACATGTTCCCGTATAAGGTTCAGCTTGTGCAAGAATTGAATACGATAGACTACCAACAACGGCTTGATTATGCCATTTCATTCCAAACCATAACGGTAGTTTTGCGCCACCCTGTATTTTCAAAGTAGACGGGGTAAAACTTCTTTTTACATCACCGTCAGCCCCAAATAATTGTTAAAGGTGCCTCTAAAATCGTGAAAACTCAATTCCTTTAATGGTATATATTTCATAATGTAAAACAAAAATAAATAAATTACTTTTAATCGTACTAGATATTTACTATACTTTTTGATGAAAAAAAGATCATTAGCATTAGGTTAGTATTTTGGCCTCAAATCCAAAATTAAATTTTGTATGAAACAGGCCGCGCAGCCGTTCCTCTTAAATAATTTATTGTTTGCAATTTGCTTTTACTACTATCACATTAAACAATTGTTATCAACATATATATTCACAGATAGAGATGCTATCAAAAGCAGGTAGTTCTAATATGATAGCTAACTGAATGAACCAGACGACTTAAAAGAACTCTTTTCAGCATCGCCCAATCCGTTCATAGAAGTACTAGAAACATTTTTTTTTCTTCGTTAGTTAGATTGCTGCAGTAAAAGAAAGCAGCATAAATTTTATTATTTGTATATCCTGTAAAGTATGGAACACAAGTATTTTTTAGCCTGCAAACGTCATGAACCGTCAACATTTTGTTATGTCCAAAGTACTGATGAATAAATTAGTCTGGCAGATTAATGTTGTTAAATTACCAGCAATAATTATTATGTCACAATAATAATTCTTTCATAAAAAGGTAAAGTTGGAAAACCACTGCGAATTCCAACAGTAAAAAATGAATCCTTTCATAATATACTTAAAAATTAATAGGAATTGAGTACAACAATGCATAGGTACAATTACAATACAAAAATTATAGAATAGTTTTAATCTACCTACTTATGAATTTCTTTGCTTTTGGTGAAAAACATAATGAATATTAACATTTTAAAATAATAAAATTTCAAAGTGTGGTGTTACGATTTAGTTTTGTTCTCCGTAATTATTACCTAGAAGTCACATTGATTGAATTGTCAGTATAAAAGCGAGAATTTATTAAATTTCTCTTCATTAGAATTTTTCATTTTAATCACCACAAATGAAGAACATGTTATGTGTTCGTAAAATAATGTTTTTTACGATGATTTTAATACCGTTAAGTGTAATCTTACTGACTGAATCGTCATCATTTTCAGAGGAAGATGTTCTGGTTAGTAAAATATCATCAGCAACCTCAGGGGTTTTTAAACATGTTAATATGACAGGAGATATCGATGTCGCTTTTAATCCAGATTTTAAAGATGTTATTATTACGGCTAATAAAATAATCCAAAATATAGCTGAGCTCTCCAAAAACCGAATAGAAATTTCTTTGAAGTGTTACGACAATATTGATTTACTAAACAGACAAGGAAGGAATTTGATCGTGGTGACCAGAAACTCTAAAGAACTGTTTAATATTTTAAATAACTCGTGTATGCATTATCAAATGCATCCCAATAAGGTAATCATTGGGGTTTTAAATCCAAACTGTGGACATACGTGTGTACGAGAAGTAGCAGAGTGCAGTTGGAGGTTCTTTTTGGTGAATACTTTCATCGTGACTGTGGACGCGATGACTATTGAAGATGAATTCAACGCGTTTACGTACAGACCTTACGTCGACTCCTGCGATGGCATTCGAATAGACAGAATATCCATGAGGAACGATGAACACCTCCACTACATTTTTAAAGATGATGGAAAGACGCGCGTCGACTTTCTTAATTGTACTTTGAATGTTATTTCACGCGACCAGGCTCCGTATATGATCAATAAAACGGATGAAAACCACAAAGAATATTCTGGAATCGAGGTGAACGTTTTGGATATCTTAGAGAAATCTTTTAATTTTACAAGCAATATTAAAGAAGGAGTTATTGGACCAGGAAAACTTACCGCTGTGAATCCATTTGAGGATAAAGTCTTTCTTGTATCGACATCACTCTTGGTAACCACAGAACGAGCAAAAAAGTTTCTTGTCATTCCCTATGAAACTACTGACTTTGTGTTAATGCTTCCTGCACCAAGATGCTTAAATAGTGTGGAAAAAATATTTAAACCATTCAAATGGCATGTGTGGCTTTTAATACTTTTTTGTTGTTTCCTTGTGAATATGATTTACGCTTACAGGAATAAAATATTATCTAAAAAAATCATTTTAACCAGATGACATCTTTAGACGTATTGGGTATAATGTTGGGTTTTGCAGTGAGCGTTAAATTTACCGGAAGCACCTTTAGAAGCTTTTCAATATCATTCATATTTCTTAATTTGATCATGAGGAGTATTTATTTGGGAGCATTTTTTAAATATGTCGTTTCTGATATACGCGTAGCACCTGCTGATTCGATTGATGAAGTAATTGAAAGAAACATCCCTTTTGGTGGTGCTTTCCCTTTAAAGACCATTCTTGCTGACAAAATGCAACAAGGGTTCACATATCTTGATAACTTGGAGATAAACGAAAAGTTTATTAAGGTCACAAACGGTGAACTATTTGCATTGATGTTAGGCCAAAATATCTTGAACGCAAAACTGGGAATTTTAAATAGGTCATTAATAGATGTGCACGTGGCTAAGACACCACCTGCAAAATCATTTACCTGTATGATGATGGCTAAAAACTTTCCTTTTGCAAAAAGAATAATTAGCAAAATAAGAGCACTAACACCTTCAGGTTTGATTGCCAAATGGATGAGTGATGCAGACAATCAATTTAAAAAATTCAAGCAGGTTTATCGTAACGATCCCATCGTTTTACAAATGAAGCACATCTGGGGAAGTTTTTTGATACTTTTTATAGGGAGTGCAAGCAGCATTGCCATGTTTGTCTTTGAAATATTTTGGCTGAAAATCTCTGGAATATAAGGCAACTTTAACTTCAGTGTCTTTCTCGTGTAAAAATTATGTCAATGAAAGAAATTTACCTTCACCAGTCTTGTACATAACCGAATAATGTTCACTTGGAAGAGTTCACCCTTGGCAATGAACCCTTATAATACTGATCGGGTGACAAGAAAAGTAGACCGTCTGTCATTATAAATGTTCAATTCGTCATTATTAGTAACAAGCAAAGTGAAATTATGTGGTTTCTAATTTAAGTCTCTTTACAAAATATTGCAACTTTTTTAGGTACTCAATCGAACCAACGCATTCCAATCCTGGGTGACGTATTTTTTGTAAGATTTTATTTATTTTATTTACTTTATTTATTTTATTTATTTTATTTATTTTATTTATTTTATTTATTTTATTTATTTTATTTATTTTATTTATTTTATTTATTTTATTTATTTTATTTTATTTTATTTATTTTATTTATTTTATTTATTTTTATTTATTTTTTTTATTTATTTTATTTATTTTATTTATTTTATTTATTTTATTTATTTTATTTATTTTATTTATTTTATTTATTTTTTTATTTATTTTATTTATTTTATTTATTTTATTTATTTTATTTATTTTATTTATTTTATTTATTTTTTTTTATTTTATTTATTTTATTTATTTTATTTATTTTATTTATTTTATTTATTTTCATCTATTTTACTTTCTTTCATTTATTTTATTTATTTTATTTATTTTCTTACCCATTTTATCTTATTCCATCTACTCCATTCTATCTTATTATTTACTCCATCTTTATTTCCATCTTATTCTTATCTTACTTCCATTCTTCATCACTAATTGCCATCTTACTCCATCTTACCTTATCTTTATCTTTACTTTATTCTCATCTATCTTACTCATTACTTACTCCATCTTTCATTATTCACCATCTCTTTCTCCATCTTTTATTTCATTCTATTATATTTTTATCTATTATTTTCTTACTCCATCTTTATTTTATTTATTTCCATTCCTTACCCATCTTTTATTTATTTTATTTATTTTATTTATTTTTATTTATTTTATTTATTTATTTATTTTATCTATTTTATTTCCATTTTATTTATTTTCATTTTTCTATTTTCTTTTATTTTCTCATTTTTCTCTATTTATTTTATTTATTTTATTTATTTTATTTATTTTATTTATTTTATTTATTTTACTCCATTTTATTTCCATTCTATTTATTTTACCTTATTTTATTTATCTCTATTTATTTTATTTATTTTATTTATTTTTATTTATTTTATTTATCTATTTCTTTATTTATTTTATTTATTATTTATTCATTTTATTTTATTTTCTTTATCTATTTTACTCCATTTTTATTTATTTTATTTATTTTATTTATTTTATTTATTTTTATTTATTTTATTTATTTTATTTATTTTATTTATTTTATTTATTTTATTTATTTTATTTATTTTATTTATTTTACTTCATTTTATTTCCATCTTTATTTATTTTATTTATTTTATTTATTTTTATTTATTTTTATTTATTTTATTTAATTCTATTCATTATTTATTTTATTTATTTTATTTATTTTATTTATTTTATTTATTTTATTTATTTTATTTATTTTTTATTTATTTTATTTATTTATCGATTTATTTTCTTTATTTATTTTATTTATTTACTTCCATTTTTATTTTATTTATTTTATTTATTTTATTTATTTTATTTATTTTCTTACTCATTTTATTTTCTTTATTTATTTTTACTCTATTTTTATTTTATTTATTTTCTATTTATTTTTATTTCCATCTTACTTCCATCTTATCTATCTTTACTTCCATCTTCTATCTATCTTACTTCCATCTTTACTCCATCTTTACTCTATCTTTACTCATCTTTACTCCATCTTTATCTATCTTACTCCATTCTTTACTCCATCTTTACTTCCATTCTATCTATCTTATTTATCTTTATCTATTTTATCATTTTACTCCATTTATCGATTCTTATCTATCTTATCTATTTATCTATCTTTACTTCCATTCTATCTATCTTTATTCCATCTTTACTTATCTTTCATCATCATCATCTTTACTTCCATCTTACTTCCATCTTTACTCCATCTTTACTTCCATTCCATTTACTTCCATTCTTACCTATCTTTATTTCATCTTACTTCCATTTTATTTCCATTCTATCTATTTTACTTATCTTATCTATCTTATCTATCTTTATCTTATTCTATTTATTCTACTCATTTTATTCTATCTTTATCTTATCTTATCTTCCATCTTTATCTATCTTTATTTTATCTTTATTTATCTTTATTTCCATTTTCATTTCCATTTTTTTATCTTATTTCCATCTTTATCTTATCTTACTCCATCTTTACTTCCATTTATCTATTATTATTATTTTTATTTATTTTATTTTATTTTATTTATTTTATTTATTTTATTTTATTTTATTTATTTTATTTATTTTATTTATTTTATTTTATTATTATATTTATTTTATTTTATTTATATTTATTTTATTTATTTTATTTATTTTATTTATTTTATTTATTTTATTTATTTTATTTATTTTTATTTATTTTATTTATTTTATTTATTTTATTATTTTATTTATTTTATTTATTTTATTTATTTTATTTCCATTTTTATTTATTTTTATTTATTTTATTTATTTATTTATTTATTTTATTTATTTTATTTATTTTATTTATTTTATTCATTTTCCATTTATTTTCATTCATTTTATTTATTTTATTTATTTTATTTATTTTATTTATTTTATTTATTTTATTTATTTTTATTTTATTTTATTTATTTTATTTATTTTATTTATTTTATTTATTTTATTTATTTTACTTTTATTTTTATATATATTTTTATTTATCTTTATTTATTTTATTTATTTTACTTCCATTTTACTTCCATTTATTTTCTATTTATTTTACTCATTTTATTTATTTTACTTTATTTTATTTATTTTATTTATTTTATTTATTTTTACTTTTATTTTATTTATTTTATTTATTTTATTTATTTTATTTATCTCTATTTATTTTATTTATTTATTTATTTTATTTATTTTTACTCCATTTTATTTTCTCTTTATTTATTTTATCTATCTTATTTATTTTACTTCCATCTTTACTTCCATTCTTTATTTTCATTCTATCTATCTTTATTTTTATTTATTTTATTTCCATTCATTTATTTTACTTCATTTATATTCTTTACCTTATCTTTACTTCCATTTTATTTATTTTACTTCATTTATTTATTTTATTTATTTTATATCTTTACTTTTTTCTATTTATCTTATTTTCATTTTATCTATCTTTCTTTGATTTCCATTCTTTATTTCCATTCCTATTTATTTCATTTCCATTTCATTTCCATTTATTTCATTTTATTTTATTTACTTCCATTTATTTTATTTTCTTATTTATCTTATTTATTTTATTTATTTTATTTCCATTTTTATTTCCATTTTTTTATTTTATTTCTTTATTTTTTCATTTATTTTATTTATTTTATTTATTTTATTTTATTTTATTTATTTTATTTATTTTATTTATTTTTATTTATTTTATTTATTTTATTTATTTTATTTATTTTATTTATTTTATTTATTTTATTTATTTTATTTATTTTATTTATTTTATTTATTTTATTTTTTATTTTATTTATTTTATTTATTTTATTTATTTTATTTATTTTATTTATTTTATTTATTTTATTTATTTTATTTATTTTATTTATTTTATTTATTTTATTTATTTTATTTATTTTATTTATTTTATTTATTTTATTATTATACTATACCTTTTTTCTGATATATTGTCCTTCCCCGAGGCATATACCTGTGTTGGGATGACAATTTACAGAGATAATTTAAACTTGTCATTTAAGGTGATTAAAGATTATGTTTTTAAAGAGCTTTTGATTTTTTTGTTTCTAATGGTGTTGAATTAAATTGAGAGAATTAAATTGCTTAATGGCGTTGTACTTAAAACATTTTATAGTACAAAATATTCAAAATATGTTAATTATAAAATAAATACTAATAGAATAAAAACTCAAAAAGTGAAATTGAAAAGGAAAAATAACACAATAAAACAAATGTTCCAGTTTCTTAGAAACACTAAGTAAAATAAATTGAGAATATGTATATAACGCAAAATCCAATGCTAAATAAAATACGTTTTTAATCGAACAATATACAATAAAAAAAATTATAATATACAGCAGGGGTTGGGAGTTAAAACTAACTTTGCTATTAATTTTTTTCCGATGTGATTTTACTAAATTGTCCTGAGAATAAATGGAAAACATCAGCGTCTGAAAAGATGTCGTATTTTGTCTGTGTTCCCCTGCAAAATGAGTGTTGTGTGTAGTTATTTTTTGATGTGGTATGTGGAATAGTTGACTTTTATGTTGGACAGTGGAAATGAATGTTTTCTAGAAGGTTGTCAACAAACAACGTCGTTTTGATTTTTTTAAACAATTAAATGGTAACAAAAATCCGTTTCATGTTGTTTCATTTTCATACCTAAATCATTAAACATTTTTAATATCAAATGAAGAATATATTTTAAGCGGATTGACGTTAAAATTTGCATGACCCCTCTGGGCTAGAACTATCAAATACTTGGTTACCTGCTTGATTCTGTGAAAAAGAGGGTGATTCGTCTGGTTAACGATCTGTTGTTAACAGTTTGATTTCCATCTCTAATGCACATTTGTAACGTAGGTCTACTGCGTCTGTTTTACAGGTATTTGAATGGAATTCTTGTAGTGGAAACATCTGAATTTGTTTTGTACACAGAGTAATGCTGCCAAACAGAGCTCATTGAACTCGAGCTTGCTCGACTTTATAGGTTACCTGGAAACTCCACCATCAGTTGTTAATGTTGCGTGTGAGATTACCCCTGGATCCAGTCAATCTAATGAAGTATGTGAAAGACGTAGCAAAAAATATGTATGTATATTATATATAAGTGTAGTATATGTTTATTTAGACGCTCTTCAAACTAAAAGACTACACACATTTTTTTTAAGTTCTGGAACAATTGCAACAATTGAAGAGGAGGGACGGGCCTAGATTCTTCTAGGAAGGAATGCAGGCGGAATAATGATTTCAAGTCAGAGTAGAGAACTAACTTGTCCTGGTAATATAACATTAATGA
Organism: Halesus radiatus; assembly: GCA_022606495.2. Lineage (NCBI taxonomy): Eukaryota > Metazoa > Arthropoda > Insecta > Trichoptera > Limnephilidae > Halesus > Halesus radiatus. Next base: position 55,167 of record JAHDVE020008231.1, read on the forward strand.
GGGGTTTAAAGTACTATGTAATACCTTGATGGAAGTTAGATTGAACTTTGGCATTTTTCTTATAAAATATGTTTTATAATTATTTTTTTCTAAATGCTCACAGAGAAGTTTCTGGCAAAAAAACAGAAACTTTTCTGTGCTTTTGTAGATCTACAAAAAGCATACGACAGAGTTGACAGAAAAAAGTTATGGAAGGTGTTGTCTAAGTATGGTGTGAATACAAATCTTATACAGGCAATCGCATCGCTGTACGAGGGAAGCGTTGCATGTGTTAGGGCAAACGGTGATTTTACGGGGTGGTTTGACATCACAAGAAGGTGTTAAGCAAGGCTAATGTCACCGTGGTTATTCAATCTATACATGGATAATTGTATGCAAGAATTGAAAGAGGTGGGCCTGGGCGCGAGAATGAGTAGTCTGCAAGTATGTTGTCTGTTGTATGCTGATGATGCGGTGCTGATTGCTAACAGTATGGAAGATCTACAGTCCCTCGTATCTAGGATGAACGAAGTATGTATGAAGAATGAGCTAATGATGAATGTAAATAAGTTCAAAGTCATGGTGTTTGAAAGAGAGAGTACGAAAACAGTGTGCAATATAGTTTTGTGAATGATGAATACTTGGAGCAGGTCGATGAGTTTGTGTATTTGGGAAGTATGTTTACGAGAGATGGAAAGACTGATGGGAATATTGAATGAAGGGTGAATGCAGAAACTCCATTAACGGAGGACTGAACGCGGTTGGCGCAAACAAAAAGTTGTCCAAAGAAGCGAAGCTAGCAGTCCACAATGGAGTGCTGATACCAACCATGATGTATGGCAGTGAGGCATGTAACTGGCAGAGGAAGGATGAGAGTAGACTGAATGCTGTAGAAATGAGATCTCTGAGACGAATGTGTGGTAAAACCATGTATGATCGAGTGAAAAATGTTGAGATTCGTAAAGAATGCAAGGCTAATGTAAGCGTAGTGAGTAAGATCAAGAAAGGGACGCTTAGATGGTTTGGGCATGTAGAGCGAATGAACGAAGAAAGGAGTGTAAGGAGAATATATGACGCAAATGTGAATGGAAGAAGAGCCCGGGGACGCCCGAGGCAGACATGGCACGATCAAGTGAATCAAATACTCGAGTCGGGCCATGTCAGAAGTCGGAATAACAGAAAAGAATGTATGAGGCGTTGTATGAATGAAGCAAGAGGTGTATGCCAAGATCGAGTTGTTTGGCGGTCCGTCCTCTCTGCCTACCCCTGCGGGGAAATGGCGTGATGGTTAGTTAGTTAGTTAGTTAGTTAGTTTTCTAAATGATGTAACATTTCTTATTTGAATAAATATTCATTATTAAAAAATAAAGTAATACGTATATATACATACCATATACGTTAATATGTATATAATTATTGTATTCTTTTCTTTACTTTTTTGTATTTACCCATTATTATTCACTTTTATTTCACCCAAATATTGTTTTCTTTCGTTACTTTTTATTGTTTGTAATTGTAAATTACTTCCCTTTTTACATGTTGTACACCGTTATCGGTAATTATTATTATTTTTTTTTAATGTTAACCCCTGTCTGTTGCGTACATTATAAATGAAATAAAATTTCTACTACTTGTTGTTAACAAACATGGTTACCCTATGATTTGGGCTGATTGATGCCACCACATATACTTATTTGATTTAAAATGAAATTGTTATTGTTGACAACTTTAAATATGCTGCCCAACGTACTGAAGAATTTTAATAAAACTTTGACGATATGTGTTTTGGTTTTGTTTGTTAAAATAATTTGTTTTTTTGTCTTTAGTTTATATTGTTTCACTAAATTGTAAAGCTGTTCATCCTAATACAAGACTGTCAAAATGAGTGGCTTCTGATTTCTTTTTTTTTTTCTTTTTTTAAAAATTTTATTAATAAATAACTAAATAAATCTATTTAAGCGTATCTACCCATAATTAAAAAAAATAAATAAATGGTAAACTTTCAAATTTGTTTTTACATTTTATTTTTACATCCAAAATCAATTTTATTTTAGTAGAATTAAGTGCTACATCAAACTGATTTTTTTATGAATACTTTGGCTTTCTGTAAAATAAGTATGTATAACTTATGACAGTCAAATTGTATTTATCAATTATTCTACTCGAAAGTGTAAAGATTTATATTACGTATGATTATATTTTCATGAATAGTTGATGCGCACTGTCGTGTTAATTAGCAATTACTTACTGATAATATTATAGGAATTCTTACTTATATTTTTAATGATTGCACTGATATACCCATACCAGTCCCAATAGATTTCAATGGTATTCATAACATTGAAATCTGTCAGGACTGGAATGCTATGTGTAATCCTTAAAAATACCAGGAAGTTCTAATATTCTATCAATAAGTAAAGGGGAATTAACAAGACAGAACGCATAAAGTATTAGTACAAGAACCTAACAAAATATCAGGTAGACCTAAGATAGTATTCGTATAGGAACGAATGAATGGTTGGTAATTACTGAAAAAAATAGAGGAAATCTTTATAGGGCATTCGTATAAGTGCGAATGAAAGGTTAGTATTTACTGTGGAATTATCAGGAAGACTGTTAAGATATTCGTGATGGTAATGCGAAAATATTAGGAAATCCTGTTAAATGTCCTGTGAATTTATCAGTAACGCGTCCTAATATTTGTTAGGTGGCCGCTTCCTGTTAAATTATTCGTAAGGCCGGCAGTCACGTTTTAACAGTAATTTTGAATATATTGCTGAGAATTTCGAATAAATACGCAATACGTTTCTCTTCGTATGGTAGTAGGAGATTTTTCAATATTGTCAGGTTATTCATAACCCGAGAATATTGTCTTTCTATTAAGACCTTTGAAAGGCCACCATTCAGAATTGAAACGTTGCTTGAAATGGCTTTAGCAATGTGTTTGGTAACCAGATCTGAATACCCAGGTATTTCCCACCTTCCTCTTCCCCTTCTCCTTCTCCTCGCTGATACGTTCAGCTTCACAACATTCCCCAATTGGGGATTCCATAGTCTCACTGGCTCCAGCCGGTTGGGAGCAATTGGGACTGTTGTGGGGTATTCAATTATAAAAAAGTTCAATATCAATTGAATATTTTAATATTGATGAACGGCCATTGTATTATCACCTTCTTCTGATTAAATTGAACATAGTAGTTCCTTACCAAAAAAATCTTTAAAAAAAACAGCTTTCATCAGAAAATTTTTCAATTGCCTTTTAATTATTTTTTTTAGGTTTCGCTTTTCAGCCTATATGAAATGCACGCCACTGGCTACCACGTTCTTTAGTTTTTTGCAGTGAAAAAATAAATGTCTGATATTATAACCCGATAAATCTGTCTGAATTCGAACCTTATGAAATTACAAAATGTTGGTAGTTCGTGATATTTATGGATGCTCTAAACAAAACAAAGAAATCTGATTTATACTCGTACGTGTTTCATGTGGTTCATAAAATAATAATACACCTTGCCAGTCCTTTTGAGTAATATGTTGGGATGTTTTAGGATATTTAAGTATATTTATCAACGACTGGAAACCAATTTGCTTATTTTGCTGAAAATCTTAAAACGACATCTTGTTCCTTCAAAAAGAAATTCTTGGATTCAGGAGGTTCATTATTAATATTACCATTTTTTTACAATTCCACTATCCTGGAGCCTGGAAAATTACTGTTATTAATATTGTCGGTTTTTTCTACGTTGGAAACATAAAACCCGATTATTCCAACAATCTCAACACATTTTAATAACATTTGGTGTCAAAGTCTGATTTCATGTTGATAAAAGTTTTAATTTTTTTTTCATTCGTTGTTGCTTTCTGTAGTCATTAGCGTTGTATTTCGCGAGAATTTTTTGAGCAATTTTGATGAATAAATATGTTTAGCCATGTACGTTGTAAAAAAAAACGCGGTCAACGTTAACTTTTATAACGTTAATAAGATTCTTAAAGGATGCGTTGTTCAGTATTGTACGAAAAACACACAAGCGAGAGCCAAAATTACCAAAATTTTGACAGAAATTATTCACACATTGCCATAGGCCGTTCCGTCACGGGCCTGTGAGGAATCACCATATACAGGGTGCAGTAATAATGCGTAATTCCGAAAGCGCTCCATTCCATTCATTTTTCTATTGGCTCCGGTTCACGGATTACTGTGTTGTGGGAGCGGTGTTGAGTCCGTTGCCCGCATTTTTGCTGTACCTACGGGAGCGAAGATCATTTCATACTTAGCTGTGAAGGAGCGGCGTTTTACCTTAAGGGGAACGGCTGCGCTGCCTGTTTTATACATAACTTAATTTTGGTTTTGAGGCCAAAATATCCATCCAAACTGAATGATATATTTTTTTTAAATAAAGGTTTAGTAAAAAATCTAGTACGGATGAGAAGTATTTAATTTATTTTTGTTTATATGCCATGAAAAAAATTATTTTCATAATTTTAGAAGCATCTTAGACAATAATTTGCGGGTTTATTATATAAAAAAAATTATATTTGCTATGTAAATATGATTATGTAAATAAAAATACAAAAACAAAACATTAAACAAGTCGATATTTTAAATAATGTACGGCAAGTTTGTGTTCCAACATAAATTGTTCGTTTTTAATTTAAAGTCAACCATAATGCTTGTTTTAATAAAAAAATGTTATTTCATATATTTTCGGGGTAAAACTTCTTTTTACACCACCGTCGGCCCCAAATAATTGTTAAAGGTGCCTCTAAAATCGCGAAAAGTCAATTCCTTTAATGGTCTATATTTCATAATGTAAAACAAAAATAAATAAATAACTTTTAATCGTACTAGATATTTACTATACTTTTTTATGAAAAAAAGATCATTAGCTTTAGGTTAGTATTTTGGCCTCAAATCCAAAATTAAGTTTTGTATGAAACAGGCCGCGCAGCCGTTCCACTTAAATAATTTATTGTTTGCGATTTGCTTTTACTACTGTCACATTAAACAATTGTTATCAACATATATATTCACAGATAGAGATGCTATCAAATGCAGGTGGTTCTAATATGATACCCAACTGAATGAACCAGACGACTTAAAAGAACCCTTTTCAACATCGCACTATCCGTTCATAGAAGTACTAGAAACATTATATTTCTTCGTTAGTTAGGTTGCTGCAGTAAAAGAAAGCAGCATAAATTTTATTATTTGTACATCCTGTAAAGTATGGTGCACAAGTATTTTTTAGCCTGCAAACGTCATGAACCGTCAACATTTTGTTATGTCGAAAGCATTGATGAATAAATTAGTCTGGCAGATTAATGTTGTTAAATTACCAGCAATAATTATTATGTCAAAATAATTATTCTTTCATAAAAAGGTAAAGTTGGAAAAGCACTGCGAATTCCAACAGTAAAGAAATGAATCCTTTTGTAATATACTTAAAAATTATAAGAAATTGAGTACAACAATGCATAGGTACCATTACAATTAAAAAAAAATTATAGAATATTTCTAATCTACCTACTTATGAATTTCTATGCTTTTGATGAAAAACATAATGAATATTAATATTGATAAAATTTCAAGGTCTGGTGTTACGATTTAGTTTTGTTCTGGGTAATTATTACCTAAAAATGACATTGATTGAATTGTCAGTATAAAAGGGAGAATTTATGAAATTTCTCTTCATTCGAATTTTTCATTTTAATCACAACATTAATGAAGAACATGTTATGTGTTCGTAAAATAATGTTGTTTACGATGATTTTAATACCGTTAGGTGTAATCTTACCGACTGAATCGTCATCATTTCCAGAGGAAGATGTTCTGGTTAGTAAACTATCATCAGCAACCTCAGGGGTTTTTAAACATGTTAATATGACAGGAGATATCGATGTCGTTTTTAATCCAGATTCTAAAGATGTTATTATTACGGCCAATAAAATAATCCAAAATATAGCTGAGCTCTCCAAAAACCGAATAGAAATTTCTTTGAAGTGTTACGATGATATTGATTTACTAAACAGACAAGGAAGGCATTTGATCGTGCTGACCAGAGACTCAAAAGAACTGTTTAATGTTTTGAATAACTCGTGTGTGCATTATCAAATGCATCCCAATAAGGTTATCATTGGGGTTTTAAATCCAAACTGTGGAAAAACGTGTGTACGAGAAGTAGCAGAGTGCAGTTGGAGGTTCTCTTTGATGAATACTTTCATTGTGACTGTGGACCCGATGACCATTGAAGATGAATTCAACGCGTTTACATACAAACCTTACGTTGACTCCTGCGATGGCATTCGAATAGACAGAATATCCATGAGCAACGATGAACACCTCCACTACATTTTTAAAGATGATGGAAAGACACACGTCGACTTTCTCAATTGTACTTTGAATGTTATTTCACGCAACCAGGCTCCGTATATGATCAATAAAACGGATGAAAACCACAAAGAATATTCTGGAATCGAGGTGAACGTTTTGGATATCTTAGAGAAATCTTTTAATTTTACAAGCAATATTAAAGAAGGTGTTATAGAACCAGGAAAACTTACCGCTGTGAATCCATTTGAGGAAAAAATCTTTCTCGTATCGACTTCACTCTTGGTAACCACAGAACGAGCAAAAAAACTTCTCGTCATTCCCTATGAAACAACTAACTTTGTGTTAATGCTTCCTGCACCAAGATGCTTAAATAGTTTGGAGAAAATATTTAAACCATTTAAATGGCATGTGTGGCTTTTAATGCTTTTTTATTTTTTCCTTGTGAACATGATTTACTCTTACGTAAATAAGATATCTAAAAAAAACTATCATTTTAACCAGATGACATCTTTAGATATATTGGGCATAATATTGGGATTTACCGTGAGCGTTAAATTCACCGGAGGTAACTTTAGAAGCTTTTCAATATTGTTCATATTTCTTAATTTGATCATGAGGAGTATTTACTTGGGAGCATTATTCAAATATGTCGTTTCTGATATACGCGTAGCACCTGCTGATTCGATTGATGAAGTAATTGAAAGAAATATTCCATTTGGTGGTATCTACGCTTTTAAGAACATTCTTTATCACAAAATGTTACAAGGGTTCACATCTCTTGACGACTTGGAACTAAAGGAAAAGCTTATTAAGGTCACAAACGGTGAACTATTTGCAGTGATGTTAGGCCAAGATATCTTGAAAGCAGAACTGGGAATTTTAAATAGATCATTAATAGATGTGCACGTGGCTAAGACACCAGTTGCTAAATCATTTACCTGTATGATGATAGCTAAGAATTTTCCCTTTGCAAAAAGAATAATTAGCAAAATAAAAGCCCTGACACCTTCAGGTTTGATTTCCAAATGGATGAGTGATGCAGACAATCAATTTAAAAAATTCAAGCAAGTTTATCGGAACGATCCCATTGTTTTACAAATGGAGCACATCTGGGGAAGTCTTTTGATACTTTTTATAGGGAGTGCAAGCAGTATTGGCATCTTCGTCGTTGAAATATTTTGGCTGAAAATCACTGGAATCTATAAGGCAGTGTTTTCTCGCATAAAAATTATGTAAATGAAGGAAATTTACCTTCACCAGATTCTAGTACATAACCGAATAAGGTTCACTTGTAAGACTTCTCCCCGGGCCATGGACCTCCTACCCTTATAATACTGATAGGACGATAAGAAAAGTAGACCGTGTGTAATAATAAATGTTCAATTCGTTATTAATATTAACTTGTTAAACATGGTGTGCCATAAGGAACTGTATTAGGGTCTCTACTCTTTCTATTATATACAGGATGGCGCAAAACTACCGTTATGGTTTGGAATGAAATGGCATAATCAAGCCGTTGTTGGTAGTCTTTCGGCTTCAATTCTTGCACAAGCTGAACCTTATACAGGAACATGTGCAATGTGGCCAAAATCCTCTGAACGGACCTCCGCAATAGCCCCAGTTGTGCCGAACGTCTTCTTGTTGATGTTTCTGGACTGTCCTGTACACTATCCACAACACGTCGGACATTTTCTTCGATATTTGTTCGGATATTTGTGAACCGTACGTGGTCTTTCGGTACATGGAAGGTGTCTTACTGTACCATGCTGTCGAAAATTTGTCACCAGGCGGTTTATTGTTGGTGCTGAAATTCCAGTCCGGACATTAAAAAAACGACGATAAGCACGCTGCGTCAAAACAATTGACCGTTGATTTTCACAATAAAATTCAACAATTGTTGAGCGCTGTTCTGTTGTGCAGTGTTCCATTTTCCAAATTCCCCATGTTTTCTTCACAAATTTCTGAAATAAAAATAAAAAATATAAATACATTTAAAAAGTTATTAAACATTCAAACCATAATGGTAGTTTTACGCCACCCTGTATAAATGACTTATGTAACATTGATATACCTGGTAAAATAACAGCTGCAATAACAGTTCAAGGAAAAACATGGGAAGTTGCAACCAATAAAGCTAAAAAAATGTTTTTCTATTATCAAAGAGTGGCTAGATAGAAACCTTCTAAATTTAAATCTTGATAAAACTCTTTTCATCCCTTTTTATAATACTCAAAAGTCAGCACCTAAAACTAACCTAAATTTGATGTTTCATAATGTCAAATGTAACCCTACCACATGCTCAAGCTGTGAGATTAGATTTGTGTTTGATTTTAAAACGCCCACTAAATTCTTATTGTACATATGTACGTATATGTGATAATAACTGTAAATTCTGTTCATGAAATGTTTTTTCGTTTGTTTTTTATTATCACTTTATGTCATATTTTATCTTTCTCATTTTCGCTAGCACTTATTTCTTTTAAGAAAATGATTACCTTAATTTTTGTTTAAAATGAAAACTTTCCCATAAGCCGTAGAAATGTGATAAAAAAACTATTATAATGCCCACACACATGCTTTGCCTTTGTGGGTTTTTTGTTTGTTTACATATTTAGTTTTCTTTTTTTTTGTGTTTATAAAGCAAAGTGAAATTATGTGGTTTCTAATTTACGTCTCTTTACAAAATATTGCAACTTTTTTAGGTACTCAATAGAACCAACGTATTTTGCTCAGTCCAATCCAGGGTGACGTATATTTTTATTATATTTTATGTCGTATTTATCGTAAATCGTATTTTACAGTTAACAACTCTTTTCAAATTCTTCGTGTTTTATTTCAAACGGGATGCGACACGTATTCATTGCAATGCATAATGTTAATATGGCAGGAGTTATTAGTCAGAATAAATTCTTCGTTATGTTAGGCACAATGTTTATCATTTTATTTATTTTATTATTTTGCTGAACATTTTTTTATTGTCTGGTATATTGCCCATCCCACTAGGATAATCACCTGTGTTAGGATGATAATTTACAATAGTAATTTTTTCAAATACCTAATAAATGACAATTTTCAAAATACAGTAACTACACGATAAGAAATAAATTAAACTTGGCATTTAAGGTGAGTAATGATTATGTTCTTAAAAGAGCCTTTGATTTTTGTGTTTCCAATGGTGTTGGGTAGAGAATTAAATTGCTTAATGGCGTTGTACTTTAAAACTTTTTTTAGTCCATCAGCGTTTTTAGAGGATTTAAAGGATTTTATACGTGACTCCCTCAGGGTTCTAGTACTTTTCCTTTCTTCACACATATGAACATTGTTAAATTAGTGCATTAAGATATTTTTTGAGAACGTCAAGCTCCTTAAAAATAAGTTCAGTGCCCGTCGTTCAACTTTGGTAAAACAAAAACTCTGTTTTTTTTTAGATATTTATTTATTAAAGATATACAACAATGTTGCATTCCCATGAGTCATCATGTATCAATATATTTAAAGTCGGCCGCGCGACGGGACAGAGTCGGTAAAAACACATTTCCTATCGACCGTACAGTATACATTCAACAAAGGGAGTGAACCGGGTCATTTGCGGACAGTGATATAACATTTATTATCCATACGATCTAACTTCCCTACAAATAAACAATATTTAGGCAAATGCAATACAACAATTATATATAGCAAATGGCCCCGTCAAAAACATTGCGGGAGAGGTGAACACGTCCGACACAATTTCGTTTTAAAAAAACAGCTTGCGTAACTTCTATACTAATATATCCCCTGCTACTCCAGCGGTGAAGGTTTGGTCGATGATTCGCAGGTTCAGATCTTCCATTTCCCTGCCGAAGCTCACAATTCAGCAATTTCCATTTCTGACTTTCTTAGCAAAATAGCTCCCCCCTATGTCCCTAAGCTTGATGATGTGCCTATTCCATATTATACTGCAAATTCGCTTTCATGGATAGATGGTCCATTTTATCAAGGGGAGTTAAAAAGCCATATGGAAAACCTCAAAGACTGCCCCGGGCAGGAATGATATTCTGAACGTATTCATCAGACACAATGATGACATTTCCTTTTCCTACTTTCTCTCCCTTATCAATATATTTAGAAATTAAAATTAAAATCCACCGAAGATATAAACACTCTCAAGACTTTTTTCGACATTAATTTACTATCAGTAATTAGTGAAAAAACTTTTATAGTTCCATTTGCAATACAAACGAACGATACCCCCGAAAACTTTGACATCGTCATAGATGACAACTCTAAAAGTCACAATAAAAATGCTCTTCAAGCTGCACAATACTAAAAACGACAATTAAAATCAAATACCTAGGAGTAAGTATCGATAAAAATTTGAAATGGAAAGATCAAATATGGCAAGTAGTTAAAAAATTAGAAAACTAATATATATATAAGATCCGCATATAAATCTATCCTTCTTTCAATAGAAATTGTTCAAAGAATAATAATTAAAATTATATTAAAAAAATCTTCGGACTACCCAACGGATCGCCTGTTTGATGAATTTCAAGTGCCTACGTTTAAAAATATGTACATTAAAAATTCAATAATTCAAATAATAAAAGAAAAAGACAAATATCAATTCTTAACTGAAAACAGTACGCGACTTATTTTTCCATGCCCAAAATTAAATACTTCATTTGCACAACTATTTTATACTTACCAAGGACGATCAATTTTCAAATCAACTACCGGAAGAGATCAGGTGCATTTAAGATAAAATCCAAATATTTAACTTTGTCAAGAAATATTTTAAAGACAATCTTAATAAAAAAAAATGTTTCCAACTAAATTTTCCTTGCAAATATTTTGAAATTTACTGATCTTCCATAACATTTCGTTTTTCTTCGTAACGCATATATCTTAAATATACTATCCTAATTATGATATATATTACAAATATATCTTTATAACACATTTACTATATACTATGTTTTTTTTCTTAATAAAACTGTAATGCATATATACATGTACCATATATTATATTACTTTAATTACCAATAATAAATAATGTACGCTCTTCTTCCATCCACAAGCAAATGCTTCTAACGGAAGAATAGTATAAATAAAATATGTATTATATCATGTAACAAAAAGTTTAATTAATAAAAAAAATAATAAAAAATTCTGGACTCCCCCCGTATTATTATATATTATTATTATTATTCCCCGACTGTAAAATCCAAAATACCTTTCCCATTTGCAAAAGTAACAAAGATCCATGTCTAGGTTCGAGCTATAGACCGATTGCTCTCAGTTCAACTGTGTGGAAAGTAGCTGAAAGGGTGATAAATAATAGATTAGACTAATTTATAGACAAAAAATCCTTTACCCTTCGTAGTTTGGATTTAGAAAAGGTGAAAGTACCCTTTACCGTTATAGTGCGGCAAGCTTTAGTAACGTAAATGTTCAGTGTGCTTTTTGTCCTTCACGTGTTTGATTTCAGCCTGGTATAATCCGGTTGGCGCGTATCTTGATAACTGTATTTATTGTTTATCTTGTTAAAATAAATACAACCTAAACTGAATCGATATTTTTCGCCATTTTCACCACGTTAGTTTTATTGCGGATGATCGTAATGTATCAAATGACAGCGGCACTACGGACAACGAGACCTTTGTTCCTATAAATGAATATGTGCAGCAAATAAAATGAGATAAGGCGATCCAATCTCATATGCGCTCGCTGTAAAGTGGGATTACATGGACTTTGCGCGTAAAAAAGCACTTGTGAAGCGACATCTTATATTTTTTTTTTTTTTTTTTTTTTAATATTTTATGTACTTTTGAATGTGTAGTTTCTTTTTAATTAGAACTACAATATTCGTAAAATGTCATTTTTCACTTGTATAATGTCAAAAAAAAGCATAAAAATTGATTGATTCTTGTCCAAGTTATTATATTTTTATTGAATACCATACTTTTTAAAATTAAAACACAGAATATCTGTAGCTATTTATATACATACTTTCACAATAAGTATAGCACTATAACTGTGAATAGCCCTTCCTCTCTTGTGACAGATGTAAAATCAGCACTTTCTAAGAACGAATATTACGTAGCAGCGTTTTCAGACATCTGTGGATCACATAACAACGTTATTATCCCCATTCTAAAAGAAAAATTATTGGCGATTGGCGTCTCAGCCAAATTGGTCCAATTCATAATTAATTTGCTCTTCCAGAGAACTATTTTTGTAGAAGGGACCGAATCCTCTTCCCACATTAGACACATATTTAAAGGACTCAATCAAATCAGTCTTAATTCGATCCCGTACAATATTTATACTTACGATCTGAAAAAATCTACTAATTTCTTGTGCAATATTTTTCAATATGCTGATGACTTAACGTTCTACAAAATACCTCCCAATCTTTTCATCTCAACATCAGCAATCATCAACCCTCTTGCATAGTTAAATAGAAAACTCTTGCATGGTTAAATAGGAGTGGCCTTGAACTTTTTCCTTCAAAAAGTAAGTTGTCATCTTTACTCGTTGCCGAAAACTCCTAGATATTCAGGTGAAATTTGGCGATGAAGTCATCCCTACCTCTAAGGAAGTTAAGTTCCTGGGGTTGTTGACTCCAAGCTTACTTGGAACTCCCATATAAACCACAAAATGTGAAACCAATACCAACCCCCTTAGATTTCTATTCGGAGTGTGGTGGGGTTCCCACCCAGCCGCTTTAAAACTTCTCCACAATGCCCTCATCCGAAGCCATCTTGATTACGGATCTTGCCTGCTTGATCCAATGTCTTTTTAAAATACTCATAAATTAGATATTGTGCAGTCAAAGTCTCTTCGTCTTATTCTAGGGGCTATGAAATCTTTCCCTATCAACTCGATATAATTAGAATGCTGCGAACCTCCCTCACATATCACAAGGTGCTGCCTAGCAGAAAAACGTCAAAAAGGTCAAATCGATCCGTCTACTATGAACGCTCTTTTCTTTTCTTTTGAGCGGTGTTGAGCCTGTCGCGCGCATTTTTGCTGTACCCAAGCGATGTTCATTTCATACCTAGTGAAGGAGCGGTATTTTACCTCTAATAATTTATTGTTTGCCATTTGCTTACTATTGTCACATTAAACAATTGTTATTCACATATAGAATCCCATCAAATACAGGCGGTTAGCCCATTAAATGAACTAAACGACTCTTTTCAGCATCTGCATTATCCCTTCATAGAAGTACTAGAAACATTTTTTTACTTCGTTAGCTAGGTTACTGTAGTAAAAATAAGTAGCATAAATTTTATTATTTACATATCCTGTAAAATATGGAACAGATAAGATTTTTTTAAAGTATTGTTTAGCCTGTAAACGTCATGAAGCGTCAACATTTTGTTATTTCGACTGGACTGGAATATATTAGGCTGGCAGATTAATTTTGTTAAATTACCAGCAATAATTATTACGTCACAATAATTATTTTTTCATAAAAAGGCAAAGGTGGAAAAGCACCACGGATTCCAACGGTAAAGAAATGAATCCTTTCATAATATACTTAAAAATTAATAGGAATTGAGTACAACAATGCATAGGTACCATTACGATACAAAAAAATATGTGTAATCTACCAACTTATGAATTTCTCTGCTTTTGATGAAAAATATAATGAATATTAATAGTTTAAGTTCATAAAATTTCAAAGTGCGGTGTTTCGATTTAGTTTCGTAATGTTATGCGTAATTATTACCTAAAAGTAACATTGATTGAATTGTCAGTATAAAAGCGAGAATTAATGAAATTTCTTTTCATTCGAATTTTTCATTTTAATCACAACATTAATAAAGAACATGTTATGTATTCGTAAAATAATGTTTTTCACCGTGATTTTAATACCGTCATCTGTAATCTTACTGACTGAATCGTCATCATTTTCAGAGGAAGATGTCATGGTTAGTAAAATATCATCAGCAACCTCAGGGGTTTTTAAACACGTTAATATGACAGGAGATATCGAGGTCGCTTTTAATCCAGATTCTAAAGATGTTGTGATTACGGCTAATAAAATAATCCAAAATATAGCTGAGCTCTCCAAAAACCGAATAGAAATTTCTTTGAGGTGTTACGATGATACTGATCTACTTAACAGACAAGGAAGGAATTTGATCGTGGTGACCAGAAACTCAGAAGAACTGTTTGATATTTTGAATAACACGTGTATGCAGTATCAAATGCATCCCAATAAGGTAATCATTGGGATTTTAAATCCAAACTGTGGACATACATGTGTACGAGAAGTAGCAGAGTGCAGTTGGAGGTTCTCTTTGATGAATACTTTCATTGTGACTGTGGACCCGATGACCATTGAAGATGAATTCAACGCGTTTACATACAAACCTTACGTTGACTCCTGCGATGGCATTCGAATAGACAGAATATCCATGAGGAACGATGAACACCTCCACTACATTTTTATAGATGATGGAAAGACACACGTCGACTTTCTCAATTGTAGCTTGAATGTTATTTCGCGCATCCAGGCTCCGTACTTGATCAATAAAACAGATGGAAACCATTAAAAATATTCTGGAATCGAGGTGAACGTTTTGGATATTTTGGAGAAATCTTTTAATTTTACAAGCAATATTAAAGAAGGGGTTATAGAACCAGGAAAACTTACCGCTTTGAATCCATTTAAGGATAAAACCTTTCTTGTATCGACTTCACTCTTAGTAACCACAGAACGAGCCAAAAAGCTTCTCGTCATTCCCTATGAAACCACTGACTTTGTGTTAATGCTTCCTGCACCAAGATGTTTAAACAGTTTGGAAAAAATATTTAAACCATTCAAATGGCATGTGTGGCTTTTAATATTTTTTTCTTGTTTCCTTGTGAATATGATTTACGGTTTCAGAAACAAGATATTATCTAAAGAAATCGTTCGTTTTAACCAGATGACATCTTTAGACGTATTGGGTATAATGTTGGGATTTACCGTGAGCGTTAAATTTACCGGAAGTACCTTTAGATGCTTTTCAATATCGTTCATATTTCTTTATTTGATCATGAGGAGTATTTATTTGGGAGCATTATTCAAATATGTCGTTTCTGATATACGCGTAGCACCTGCTGATTCGATTGATGAAGTAATTGAAAGAAACATTCCATTTGGTGGTATTTACGCTTTTAAGACCATTCTTGATGAGAAAATGCGACAAGGGTTCACACCTCTTAATAACTTGGAGCTGAACGAAAAGATTATTAGTATAACGAACGGTGAACTATTTGCGGTGATGGTAGGCCAAGATATCTTGAACGTAGAACTGGAAATTTTAAATAGATCATTAATAGATGTGCACGTGGCTAAGACACCAGTTGCTAAATCATTTACCTGTATGATGATGGCTAAGAACTTTCCTTTTGCAAAAAGAATAATTAGCAAAATAAAAGCACTGACACCTTCAGGTTTGATTTCCAAATGGATTGGTGATGCAGAAAATCAATTTAAAAAATTCACGCAGATTTATCGTAACGATCCCATTGTTTTACAGATGGAGCACATCTGGGGAAGTCTTTTGATACTTTTTATAGGGAGTGCAAGCAGCATTGCCATATTCGTAGTTGAAATATTTTGGCTGAAAATCACTGGAATCTATAAGACATCTTTAACTTCGCGTAAAAAATATCTCAATGAAGGATATTTATCTTTTCCAGATTCTAGTACATAACCGAATAAGGTCCACTTTGAATAGATTACCCTGGGCCATAAACCTTCTTCCCCTATAATACCGATAGGGTTTCAAGAAAAGTTGACCGTATGTAATAACATATGTTCAATTTGTTATTATTAGTATCAAGCAAAGTGAAATTATGTGGTTTCTAATTTACATCTCTTTACAAAATATTGCAACTTTTTTAGGTACTCAATAGAACCAACGCATGTTGCTCAGTCCAATCCAGGGTGACGTATTTTTTTAATTGGATTTTATGTCGTATTTATCGTAGATCGTTTCATTACAAACGATATTCGACAAGTATTCATTGCAACGTATAATGCACATTAGTATTATTAGTCAGATTTATTTCTTCTTTATGTTAGGCACTAGCTTTCGGGATTGAATTTATCGTTTATGAATTGCGATATATTATTTTTCATTTTATTTATTTTATTATTCTACTGAATCATTGTTTTATTTTATTTTATGGTATATTGCCCATCCCACTAGGCACCTGTGTTGTGATAACAATTAACAACAGTGGTTTTTTCAAATATCTAGGTTAATTTTGAAAATACAGTACCAACACGATTAGGGATAATTTAGGCTTGTTATTTAAGAGGAACGGCTGCGCCGCCTGTTTTATAAAAAAACTTGATTTTGTATTAGAGGTCAAAATACTCACCGAAACTAATGATATATTTTTTTAAAATTAAAGGTTTAGTAAATATCGAGTACGAATCAGAATTGTTTTTTTTTTTCACATTATGAAATATAGGCCATTAAAGGAATTGATTTTTCGCGATTTTAGAGGCATCTTTAACAATTATTCGAGGGATAACTTTGATGTAAAAAAAGTTTTACTCCGTCTGCTTTGAAAATATAATGAAACATAAAATAAAATATTAATAAATATTAATGATGAAAAAAAACCTTTTTTTTATTAGTTTTGTTTTTTCATATTTTTATTTACGTAATCACATTAACATAGCAAATATGATAATTTAAAAAATATATATATCATAAACCCGGAAATAATTTTCTCTCTAAAATGAAGAAAATTGATTTTTTTTCATGGCCTATACTTCATAATTTAAAACAAAAAATAAATATAATACTTTTCATCCGTACTAGATATTTAATTTAATTTACCTTTAATTAATACAATATATCATTCAGTTTGGATGTGTATTTTCGCCTCAAATTCAAAATTAAGTTTTGTATGAAACAGGCCGCACAGCCGTTCCTCTTAACGTGAGTTATGATTATGTTTTTAAAGAGCTTTTGATTTTGGTGTTTCTAATGATGCTGGGTAGAGAATTAAATTGCTTAATGGCGTTGTACTTAAAACTTTCTTAATCCATAAGCGGTTTTTAGGATATTATAAGTGACTGCCTTGGGGTTCTAGTACTTTTCCTTTCTTCAACCATATGGACAGTGTTAAATTGGTGCATCAATATTTATTTTTAGTATATTTTTTTCATGTTGAGAACACCAAGTTTCTAAAAAATAAATTCAGTTCTAGGGTAAATGGTAATTTTTCAGAGTGGTTTGACATCACAAAAGGTGTTAAGCAAGGCTCCGTAATGTCACCGTTGTTATTCAATCTATACATGGATAATTGTATGCAAGAATTGAAAGAGGTGGGCTTGGGCGCGAAAATGAGTAATCTGAAAGTATGTTGCATGTTGTATGCGAATGATGCGGTGCTGATTGCTAACAGTATGGAAG
Organism: Halesus radiatus; assembly: GCA_022606495.2. NCBI lineage: Eukaryota > Metazoa > Arthropoda > Insecta > Trichoptera > Limnephilidae > Halesus > Halesus radiatus. Next base: position 72,897 of record JAHDVE020008231.1, read on the forward strand.
ATTTATAGTCCCTTGTATCTAGGATGAATGAAGTATGCATGAAGAACGAGCTAATGATGAATGTAAGTCTAAAGTCATGGTGTTTGAAAGAGAGAGTACGAAAACAGTGTTCAATATAGTTGTGAATGACGAATACTTGGTGCAGGTCGATGAGTTTGTATATTTGGGAAGTATGTTTATGAGAGATGGAAAGATTGATAGGGATATTGAAAGAAGGGTGAATGCACGAAACTCCATTAACGGAGGACTGAACGCGGTTGGCGCTAACAAAAAGTTGTCCAAAGAAGCGAAGCTAGCAGTTCACAATGGAGTGCTGATACCAACCCTGATGTATGGCAGAGAGACATAGAATTGGCGGAAGAAGGATGAAAGTAAACTGAATGCCGTAGAAATGAGATCTCTGAGACGAATGTGTGGTAAAACCATGTATGATCGTGCGAAAAATATTGAAATTCGTAAAGAATGCAAGGCTGATGTAAGCGTAATGAGTAAGATTAAGATAGGGACGCTTAGATGGTTTGGGCATGTGGAGTGAATGAACGAAGAAAGGAGTGTAAGAAGAATGTATGACGCGAATGTGAATGGAAGAAGAAGTCGGCCATGTCAATAGAAGGGAATGTATGAGACGATGTATGAATGTGAATGAAGCAAGAAGTGTATGCCAAGATCGAGTTGTTTGGCGGTCCGTCCTCTCTGCCTACCCCTGCGGGGAAACGGCGTGATGGTTAGTTAGTTAGTTAGTTAGTTACAATTAACATTCTCTATTCTGTGAGGTTTATACATTTATAATGTGTTTCCCCCTAATTAACTGATAATATTTTCTTAATTGATTTATATTAATATGTTATATTGTTTTAATAATGTGAACATGCTGAGAAGCGGTGAATATATAATTCAAGCATAAAATGATTAAATGATTATATACAAAAACAATTAATATATTTTTGATAGTTTAGGGTTGATTCTTATTCCAAGCTGTTAAAAACTAAAACAGAAATAGATTTTTTTGTCACACCTTCCAAGAATATATGTAGGTAACAATATCGTCATCCGGCCGGAATGAATACTCATAGCTCATTCGAGCAGGCTCCATTTAAATACCTCTAGAACTGACTCAGTAGACCACTTTACGTCTGTTGCATTAAATATGGAAATCAATCTGTTAACAACGGATCGTTAACCAAAAGAATCGCCCTCTTTTTCACAAAATCAAGCAGGTGAACTAAGTATTTGTGAGTTCCAGCCCAGAGGAGTCATGCAAATTCTAATGTCAATCTGCTTAAAATATGTTCATTATTTGATATCAATAATGTTTAATGATTTAGGTATGGAAATTAAAGAACATGAAACGGATTTTTGTTACCATTTTATTATTTTTCTTAAAATAAGCTAGATCATTCCTAATTCCAATAAATAAGGAAGAAAAAATAAATAGAGTTTTTACATGCTTTTATCAAAATTAAAACATTTATTTTCAATGCAGAAATTTATTTTATTTCCGCAATGCTATATTAATATTAATTGTTATTATTTAGCCAACCACGTAAATAATAATTGTAATAATATTTATTTATTTGAAACACCAATTATTTTGCAAAAAATTAAAGAAAAATTTTACTGACCAACTACGAACAAATCCTAGGACAGTCCAATTGACAAGTTTTGTTTATATTAAGTGCCTCTATCTAAATATAGAAGAAACAAATGTATGATAATATATCATCACCGTTCAGGTAAAAGACGCCAACCCTGAAAAAGGCAGTTAAGTATGTCATCCAAAGCGTAAAATGTGTTCTTTAAGGGGAACCGTTACGGTGCCTGTTTCATATAAAACATTTTGGATTGATGGCAAAATACCCTTCCAAACTGAATGACCTATTTTTTTAATTAAAGGTTTAGTAAATATCTAATACGGATGAGAAGTATTTTATTTATTTTTGTTTAGCTATAAGGGTTATATTATTATTTATGTTTTTAGGTTTAAATGTATTTTATTAAGTCACTGGATTTTACTTTATATACGAGTCCCGTTCCCCCTTCCCCCCTTCCAATACTTGCAAAACTTGATAATAACATTATTAAATTTGATTTATATTAAATTTAAAAAAACAATTATTAAGTTCTACGAATTAAACACACAAACAATTAATTCTATATTCATGGAAGAACTCTTCCAGGTGTTTCTTCTGCTATCAAAATCTGGTGAACAGGCATTTCCTTAGTTGGCATCTTTCTTTCACGAGAGAGGACAATTAAGTTAAAGACTCCTGAAATATGTTTTGATTTTAAGCCAGAATAATTCAACGATGAACATAGCAATGCTGATTGCACTCCCTATAAAAATTATCAGAACACTTCCCCAGATGTGCTTCATTTGTAATACAATGGGATCGTTCCGATAAATTTGCTTGGATTTTATAATTTGTTCATCCACATCGCCCATCCATTTGGCAATTAAACCTGAAGGTGTCAGGGCTCTTACTTTGCTAATAATGGTTTTGGCATATGGAAAATTCTTAGCCATCATCATACAAGCAAACGATCTGGCAACTGGTGTCTTAGCCATGTGCACATCGTTTAACGTTTTATTTAATTTTATCAGTTGCGAGTGCAAGGTTTTTCGACCATACATCATGGCAAACATTTCACCGTTTGACACGTTCGATAATTTTTCGTCCATCTGCGCGGTTTTTAGAATAGTGTACCCTTTTTGCACCTTCTCATCAAGAATTTGTTTTAATGCGTAACCACCACCGAAAGGAATATTTCTCTCGATTATATTTTCAATCGAATCAGCAGGTGCTACGCGTATATCAGAAACGACAAATTTGAACAATGCACCCAAATAAATATTCCTCATGATCAAATTAAGGAAAATGTATGATATTGAAAAAGTCCTGAAATTACATCCCGTAAATTTAACATTCACAGTTAATCCCAGCATTATGCCCAATATATCTAAAGACGTCATTTTATTAAAGCTAAGGTTTCGTTTAGATAACACATTATTTCTATAACCGTAAACCGTGTTTACAAGGAAACAAGCCAAAAATATTAGGAACCACGCATTCCATTTGAACGGTTTAAATAATTTCTCCAAACCGTTTAAAGATCTTGACGCAGGAAGGAACACCACAAAGTCAATTGTTTCATAGGGAATGACAATAAGTTTTTTAAATCGTTCTCCACTTATCAAGAGCGTAGTCGACACAAGAAACGTTTTTTCTTCAAATGCATCAATAACGGTACCCTTTCTTGATTCAATAATTTTTTCTTTAATGTCAACAGTAAAATTAAAAGATTTCATTAATGTTCCCAAAATATTGGCCTCGATTCCGACATACTGTATGTGGTTTTCATCGGTTTTGTTGATCATAAATGGATCTTGATTACGCGAAATAATATTCAAGGTACAGTTAAGAAGGTCCACATTTGTCTTGCCATCAATAGAAAAGTGTAAGGGTTCATCATTCGCCATGTAAATTTTGACTATTTGAACATTCTCACAGGAATCGACGTAAGGTCTATATGTAAAAACATTGAAATCATCTCCAAACGTCATCGAGTCCACAGTCACTATGAAAGTATTTATTAGAGAGAACCTCCAACTGCAATCTGCTACCTCTCGTAAACATTTATGTCCACAGTTTGTATTTAAAACACCAATGACCACTTTATTGGGATGCAATTGGTACTGCATACACGTGTCATTCAAAATATCAAAGAGCTCCTTTGAGTTTCTGGTCACCACGATTAAATTCCTTCCCTGTCGGTTTAGCAGAACACTATCATCGTAGCACTTCAAAGAAATTTCAACTCGATTCTTATTCAGTGAAGCTATATTTTGGATTAATTTATTAGCCGTATCCGTAATTTCTTCAACATTTGGATTAAAAGCAACATTTGTGTCTCCTGTCACATTTATATGGTTAAAAACCATTGAAATCGCTGATGATATTTTATTAACCAGGACATTTTCTTTTCTAAGCGACATAGATTGAGTCATTAATATCACATTGAACAAAATACAAAAATGTGTGATGTGCATTATGCTTGCATTAAGTATTTATTTAAATTATTCCTTACGAGGATCGTTATGTGCCAAGTGCGATAATGAAATGAAAAGCAATTTTATCTTTTATGGCTTTAGTGGTTAATATACAATTTTATCCACAAAAACTGAAAGACAACAATATGTATGTTTGTCTCGTTATAGAGGAATGCATTTATAATACTAATTCTATTTCCCGGTTGTTATTACATTATGAAAAGCAAAAGGTGCGTAAACTGATTTCTAATTAAATATTTTTAATTCTAATTGTACATGCTACCCAGTGGCGTGCATTTGTCTATTACCAAAGGTAGTCTTTTTGTTATTTATCACGTTTGAATATGAAAGATGAATGGAATATATGAAAATGGCCATTTTATGATAATTAAATGAGTGTAGAAGTTCCTATCGAAATTCATTAAAATAAAACATTTTAATCAATAATTTATTATATTTTTCTTTTACCTTTTATTTTTTTAATGTTTCGTTTCTTTAGGGTAGGTACACAGGTATATAGCCTTTTTAGATTGGACGCCTCTGGCTACCACCCTCTTTACTTTTTGCAGTTGTGACAAATTAATTGCTAGGTAATTTAACCCGATAAATCTGTCTGCCTTCGGACCTTTCTAAATTACGAAATGTTGGCAGTTCATGACATTTATAGGTTCTTCCTATAAACAAAATTAAAATAGCTGATTTGTACCTAATTTACGGGATGGATATACAATAATATGTCATAATAATGTCAGTCTTTTTAGGCAATATGTTGGGATGTCTCGAAGTTTTTGTTGTCGCCTCCAAATCAATCAGCTTTTTGTGGTGAACGTCTGTAAACGAAATCTTGATCCTTCAAACGGTTATCCTGATGTAGAGGAGGTTTATTATTAATTTAATTTAATTTTTGTTTTACAATTCTTGCATCCTGAAACCTGGAATATTGCTGATATTGATAAAGTATTCTCATTTTTTTCTACCCTAAGTAACTCTTTTCAGCGTCTGCGCTACCCGTTTATAGCCAAAACTAAAAACAAGCTTTTCTTTTTACTTCGTGTTTAGATTGCTGTGATAAAAACATATACCATGAATTAAATTATTTATTCATCCTGTAAAATATGGAATATTATCAGATTTATAAAAAGAATTGTGTGCCTGCGTTAACTGTCAACATCTTTTTATTTCGACAGGACTGAGGATTAAATTAGGGTGGCAGATTAATTTTGTTACAGTACCAGCAATAATTATTGTGTCACAATAATTTTTCTTTCATAATAGGTAGATGCAGAAAAGCACTGGAGATTCGAATAGTAAACAAATTAATAACACAATATCTCTTAATTGCTCCATTCGCGTTTCATAATAAACATAATAATTATTAGGAATGAAGTACAGCAATGTATAGATACCATTAAAAATAAATAATTCGATATTCTTAATCAAGATACTAATGAATTAATTTGCTTTTGATGGAATAAATAATGTATATTTTAAGTTAATAAAATGTCAAGTGTGGTGCCATGATTTGGTTTTGTAATGCTGTTGGTAATTATTATTCAAAAGTCACGTTGATTATATCGTCAGTATAAAAGCGACATTTGATAAAATTGCATTTCATTTGAATTTCACATTTTGCTCACAACCGTCTCAATAAGGACCACGTTATATATTTGCAAGCATGATATATATGACGATTTTCATACCTTTAAGTATAATCTTGCTGACCGAATCGTCGTCATTTTCAGAAGAAGATGTTTTGACTAATAAAATGTCATCAGCAACTTCAGACGTTTTTAAACATGTTAATATGATAGGAGACATCGATGTTGCTTTTAATCCGGATTCTAAAGATGTCATGATTACGGCTAATAAAATAATCCAAAATATAGCTGTACTCTCCAAAAATCGAATAGAAATTTCTTTAAGGTGTTACGATAATATTGATCTACTAAATAGGCAAGGGAGGAATTTGATCGTGGTGACCAGAAACTCAAAAGAACTATTTGATATTTTGAATAACTCGTGTATGCAGAATCAAATGCATCCCAATAAGGTGATCATTGGGGTTTTAAATCCAAACTGTGGATATACGTGTGTACGAGAAGTAGCAGAGTGCAGCTGGAGGTTTTCTTTGATGAATACT
>JAHDVE020008232.1:0-75967 GCA_022606495.2 Halesus radiatus
AGACAAATCGAGAACACCGTGTCTGACTCACTTACAATAATAATTTTTCGTCCCGTCCCTCTTTTCTTTGTAATATTAACTCCTCAATGGACTTTTACATATTTTAACATTATGGTATAGATGACGCTTTACTGTATAAATGGAGTCAGCAAACACATCAACAATACCTCCAAACCTGTTTCTTAGATCATCCATCAAATTGGTTAATGAATGAGACTGATAATTGGTTATGTAAGTTTTGCAGAAAAATGTTACAGTTTGTCTTGTGTTCCTCGTCGGTACATTTAATTGAATATTGGCGAGGATGGCAGACCTATCTGTTAGGTTGTTGTTATGAGACAGCGTAATCAGATGCAATCGAAAAAATTATTATTAAACATTTAATAACAAATTTATATTAGAAATTAAAAAACAAATTATTTTTAATATTAATATTAATATGAAAATAAATTCAAAAGATCTTAGCTCTTCTTAAAAAAATTATTGATTATTATTTATATTTAATTGACTATTAACACATTTTCTGATTTCTAAAATTTCAAATTTGATGTTGATATGTACGTAATAATAAAGTGGTGATTACAAAGTAATTTTTAATTAATGTTTTAATATGAACTTAAATTAAGTGTACTATATGTTCTACATGTACGCATATCTATTACTATTATATCCTTCGAGATCTCTCATCCCTCGTGTACTGTCTGTCATTGTATGACTTAAAGCCACGTTTAATATTTCCATTTTAAATTATTTATACTATATTATAATGCTTGTGGTTATCTGTGATATGTATTTATTGTATATGGTATATTTATACCCTCGATATTAAAGAAATAAATTATAACCGATTCCTACCTAGATATTTGGTGCGTACGGGTGGTTGCCAACCCTGACCGTAATGATCAGGATGGTTTCGCGGTTGCGAATTGTATGTAAAAAGGACTTTGCGAGCGACTATGACATAGGATTGAGGAAAAAAATGATTGAGGAAAATGATAAAAAAAGGATTAACCGATTTCACCAATCACCGTTGATAATTCAATTGTGTCTACACTTGTTTCACTGGATATTATTAGATCTGTACTGAACTTATGTTCTCGGCGGCGTTTTCAATTGTACTGATGGCGGAAGGTCAAACAAGAGGGGAAGGGGGCAAGGGAGATGAATATAATCGCACGCATTATTTGGAAGTAGGTGACCTATGAACTTACGTGAACAATGTGAATAACTACTTTTCCAATTTTTACATCATTTAGGACGTTTTGTTATATTTCATTTATAATTATTCCTCGTTTGATTCGGTCTTCAGCGTGTTGCCCCGCACAATTTAGTGTTAAAATAGCATTTCTATCGGGTACTTAGTACTTATCCGACTACAATAGTCCTCGACCTGAATCCCGGGTCCTCGCGCCTTTCGCCCCACACTCACGTACTTGCAAGCAACTCGATTCAACGAGACGCGGCTCCGCCAAAATAAGAACTCTGAAAGATCTGTCTAGCTGAGCTGTACTTTATTTGGGAGCAGGTTTACGGAGGTGGGTAAATAAGATAAACAGAAACAAAGGAGTACAGTGGAAGCGATGTTTGAGGCGGAGTATTTGCGCAAATAAAAGCTTTTAAATGAAGCACAAATACATATATAATTTATTTCAAGTTTAAGGATATTGCTTTGTGTGAAATAAGTACATACTCAAAGCCTCGGAGTAATTAAAGAGCAGCCCACGTAGTTGAGTGGTTATGATTCTCGGCTAGAAATCCCAGGGTTCGCGAGTAAATTTTATTTGATTTGAGTTATTTCACAATTTATTAATAAAAAATAATATCTAGAATGGTAGATATTTGCAACATCGCCCTGGTGGAAGACCGGAATCTGAATAGTCAGATACTTCCCCACCTTCCTCTTCCACGTCTGCTTTCCCTTCACACTATTTTCAGGCTCACAACATACGCAATCGCAGATACCATAGACTGACGCTCACTGACTCCGGAAGGTTGGGAGCAGTTGGGAATCTTGTGTGGGTTTAACTTTTTTCTACTGAAATATCAATGTAAGTTTCCGCGGCTCGGTACGCAATATCATCAACAGACAGGGTTATCTAGTTCTAGTAGATTACATTATTTTTGAGGATATTCATACAACATATAAAAAATTGGCGACTGACAAGTTTTAACTTAATTTATTCATCAACTTTAATATGTATTAATTTATTATTTTCTTACGTTAAATCCACATAGGAGGCGATGAGGTAAATATTTTTCGTCGGTGCAAATGTCATCTTTGGGAATGCTGTGTGAGGGGTATTTTTAAGAAATGGATAAAGGGGAAGTTCTGTAAAGGAAAAAGGAATAAGGGGCGGGGAGGAACCGGGGGGCCAATGAATCCAGGAACGAGTGATGCATTAATCCATCTCTCCTACTGCAGTGTAGGGCGATGGGTCGAGGAGTTCAGCTGTAGAGATCAAGGGACCGCACAGTTGGTGAACAGACGCATCCTCTGCCAAGACCAGGACAAACTGAATAAACAAAATACTTTCCATCCAAATGCATTTTTGTTAGTAAAAAGTTGTTTTCAATTATGACAGTTTTTGACAAAACTAGTAAGTAACCTTTGGCAAATATTAAGGAAATAATAATAATAAATAAATAATGCAGAAGAATGTTTGTTTAATTTTCGTTATATAACGTAACAATATGAGAAAAAAATGTTTTTTTTTTTATCGTGAAGAATGTAACTAACTAACCATCACGCAGTTTCCCCGCAGGGGTAGGCAGAGAGGACGGACCGCCAAACAACTCGATCTTGGCACACACTTCTTGCTTCATTCACATTCGTATAATGTGTCATACATTCTCATCCGTTATCCCGACTTCTGACATGGCCCGACTCAAGTATTTGATTCACTTGATCGTGCCATGTCTTCCTCGGACGTCCCCGGCTTCTTCTTCCATTCACATTCGCGTCATATATTCTCCTAACGCTCCTCTCTTCGTTCATTCCCGCTACATACCCAAACCATCTAAGCGTCCCTTTCTTGATCTTGCTCACTACGTTTACATCTGCCTTGCATTCTTTACGAATCTCAACATTTTTCATACGAAGAGTGAATTTAATTTAATAGCGCATATCTGCTTTTACACATTACCTTCTTTATTTTGTTTGTCACCTCTTTTATAAAAGTGTATTCGTAATTCAATTGCAATCAATATTCTAACATTACTATTACGTTAATATTTTAATTTAACGATTCCTGATTTGTCATACCATCACACTCAAATATTTTTTATGTACTTCTAGTCATCTACCTCTAAACAGGTTTCACCTAGTGAGGTATGTAATGTAAACCATATAATAACATAATTATTTAACAAACGGTACTTATATTTTAATTCGCATTTTCTGAAGCTCCACCACGTTCATACAATAAATACCGATTTATCGATACTGAAACTGATATAATCAATTTTCACAAAGTTGATTTCTAATTTTAAAAAATATATTTTATATCATTTTAACTCTAAAAGGATCGACTGAGCAAGATGACCTTACACGAAGTAATGGACAAACGTTAGAAATCTGGAAATACGAGTATTCTTTCTAAAAGAGAAAGTGAGCGGTGAAACTGATATAATTCAAATGTTGATGTCCACTTTGTCCAGTTATTCGCCATATCACCTGACACAGTCATGTGTAAAACTCGCCTTTTTTTCATCCGTATTTATTTTGGTAATCTTACGTTGTTTTAGACTGAATTTTATTTCACTTGACACCTTTAATTTAAGGGGGAAGACTCAAATAAGGCGCTAAACGTCATTTCGCAGTATGCTAACGTAAGCAATACAACACATATTTTATCTGCAAATTCTTAACAGGAAGTTACGATAGTGTCTAAGGTTTTCAGTGACGTAAATTCTTAAACTGTTATTTTTTACATTATATATGAAATACCTACTGTAGTTTTAAGTAAAATGCTCGACACTGCCTTTGCTGTTATGCTAACTGCACCCATTACAAACGTGTTTAATTAAAATCCTTCCACAATCTCAGAGGAAATAAGATTAAAAACCAAGGGCGTTTATTAAAAATAATTCAGTAAATCTAGATCTTCCCTGTTATTCCCTCAAAGTTCGGGAATTTTTAAATACAGTTCCGTCATTCAAAAATCGTATGAGAATTTCCGCTCCGCGCGATTGTTGATAAAATAATTTATTTCGCAGTATTAAATCAGTTGTGAGAAGTCCTTCGGAGCGAGCGGACGTCCATTTGAAATTCGATATTTTATGTGTTTTATAATTAATAGCTGGGGAGACTGCGACCGGAAAGTAGAAATTACGTATTTTCGATATATTTTTTTGTAATAACATTTCTTTGCAACGTTCTTCAAGATGGTCCAAAAAGTGATTACGCAGTCAAAGTCGAAACTAAGGAATGAACGAATTATTTTTAAAGTATATAATTTACGATCGTGACGCCCCGACTGCATATATAAGTATGCCGATCTGTACCTAACAAAATCCTTAGTTTTAGCGGCTATCTTGAATTTCTAGATATTCAGACCGATTTGCTTCGAAAATCGAGATTTGGGGGTTTGAAGGTGCATTAAACTCGAATCTAACGCCAAAACGTATAATAAATGCTAGGAATGACCTCACATACAAAAATTGCTTTATTTATAATAGCTATTTCTCGGATGCTGTTGTGTTCCCGAAGATCAATTTGGTTTTAAATTCTTGAATATTAATTCACTTCGATTGTGGTCCTTCACGATCAAAATTGAAAAAAACTATAATAATAAAATAGCATTTTTTTTTTATTTAGAACAACTTTATCTCGGACGATATTAGGTCCTCAGGACCGATTTGGTTTCAAATTATAGCATGTTTAGTCTACTTCAAAAATGAGTTGATTAACCTCTGTCAAAAAATTACTCCTTCGCTGTTAAAATTGACTTATTCACTAAAAAAATAGCGAAGAAAGACAACATAATTTTTTTTTCGTCATTTAGAACAGCTGTTTCGCGGACGATATTAAATCCTCAGAGACCGACTTGATTTCAAATTATAGCATGTTTAATCTATTTAAAAAAAGTTTAAATTAACTTTTCTTCAAAAATTACTCCTTCACTGTCAAAATTGACTAAATCACTAAAAAAAAGCGAAGAATGACAACTTACGAAAAATTTGCATAATTTAGAACCGCTGTATCTCGAACACTATTAAGAAACGTATTTGTTTTCAAATTATAGCATATTTAGTCTACTTTACTTTGGGGGGGGGGGGACAAGGGGAAGATAGGGCACTTTTGTGAAAATATTCCCTGTTATAGGTATTATTCACCTGCAAAATTTCAGTTTTATTATTGACTTTATGTTTTATTTTTACTGCTGTTTAGTATACAATAGTGAAGGGCGTTTCTAAATTCAAAAAATTATCGAAAGACAAGTAATTCTTATTCCCGTTTAATAAACGGGATTTAATTCACATCCTCCATCTTGGTTCTCAATTCAAATGTAATAGTCGGATTACTCAACCATTAATAAAAACCAAAGCCATTGATAAAACAGCCATATATAAAAAGCATCCAATTCATTTCAACCACCTTGAATCCCCTATTGGACAACCGAAAATCGGATTCCTTGATTCAAATAATTCCCTGTGTCAAAAAACTGTGCTTATAAGTATTTCTGAGCAGTTGGTCCACGTTACCCATTTCTATAATATTTCCGAAGCAAAAATAAAAGATTATGCTGTGAAGAAATAAATACATATATATAAATATTATGTATAAATTGAAAAAACATCAGTTACCCTATCCTATTACCAACAGATCGACTTGCTTTACTTTGCAGTAAGCGCCAAAAAAAATCCTCCCTTTTCCGACTGCTAAGTTAAATCTATCAAGCTTCCTATTCATTTATTTTTATACAGCGAATAAACAAAAAAATATAGAGCAAATGCTTTTGTTTCGTATTCCATCAATATGCCGATCATTTTTTTCCAATCCGGCGTGGTCTACATTATCTCCATTTCCCCAATCCCGCTGCCGGCTCGCGGTGGCCCGAGTTTTGAGTTTGTCGACTAAAATTCCTTACGGCGGTGAATACGCGGTTTTATACTGGACCCTTAATGATTTGTTTAAATCCACTTCTGACACCATTTATTGTTTGTTATATTAAATAAAACATTATGTTTGTTGGAGAGGTTATTTATTGACAGTCACAGGTTGACATTCGTATAGGAAGTGGTCTTACGGAAATGACCGCAGACAAAACCTAGAGATGCACACACAGCACTAACTAACTGACTAACTAACTAACTAACTAACCATCACGCCGTTTCTCCGCAGGGGTAGGCAGAGAGGACGGACCGCCAAACAACTCGATCTTGGCATACACTTCTTGCTTCATTCGCTTTCATACAACGTCCCATACATTCTCTTCTGTTATTCCGACTTCTGACATGGCCCGACTCAAGTATTTGATTCACTTGATCGTGCCACGTCTTCCTTGGACGTCCTCGGCTTCTTCTTCCATTCACATTCGCGTCATATATTCTCCTTACACTCCTTTCTTCATTCATTCGCTCTACATGCCCAAACCGTCGAAGCGTCCCTTTCTTAATCTTGCTCACTACGCTTACATCAGCCTTGCACTCTTTACGAATGTCAACATTTTTCAAACGATCATATATGGTTTTACCACACATTCGTCTCAGAGATCTCATTTCTACAGCATTCAGTCTACTTTCATCCTTCCTCTGCCAGTTCCATGCCTCACTGCCATACATCAGAGTTGGCATCAGCACTCCATTGTGGACTGCTAGCTTCGCTTCTTTGGACAACTTTTTGTTTGCGCCAACCGCGTTCAGTCCTCCGTTAATGGAGTTTCCTGCATTCACCCTTCTTTCAATATCACTATCAGTCTTTCCATCTCTCGGAAACATACTTCCCAAATACACAAACTCGTCTACCTGCTCCAAGTATTCATCATTCACAACTATATTGCACACTGTGTTCGTACTCTCTCTTTCAAACACCATGACTTTAAACTTACTTACATTCATCATTAGCTCATTCTTCATACATACTTCGTTCATCCTAGATACGAGGGACTGTAGATCTTCTATACTATTAGCAATCAGCACCAAATCATCAGCATACAACAGGCAACATACTTGCAGACTACTCATTTTCGCGCCCAAGCCCACTTCTTTCAATTTTTGCATACAATTATCCATGTATAGATTGAAGTCACGGTGACATTACGCAGCCTTGCTTAACACCTTTTGTGATGTCAAACCACCCCGTAAAATCACTGTTTGCCCTAACACATGCAACGCTTCCCTCGTACAGAGATGCGATTGCCTGTATAAGATTTGTATTCACTCCATACTTGGACAACACCTTCCATAATTTTTTTTCTGTCAACTCGGTCGTATGCTTTTTGTAGATCTACAAAAGCACAGAAAAGTTTTTGATTTTTTGCCAGAAACTTCTGTGAGCATACGCAACGAGAAAATCTGATCCATGCACCCCCTTCCACTCATAAATGCACCTTGCACATCCCATATTTTATCCGCAGCACTATGCGCTCCAAATAAGTATATTACTTGTTTTCTCACTGTGTATTATTGGAGCACTTCCTTTTTTTATATTCTAGGGGCAATTCTCACCCCATGAACCAGGATACCCCTGCTAAGCCTCCAAACATGGCGAAACATTTGCGGTAACCATGACAGAGGTGTCGGTTATCCCATTAATGGTTTACCGGGCGGCGGTCCCAATACCCGTCTGCCAAATTAAATTAATTTATGATCTTTGTTTTATTTTTGGATGAACGCCAGCGAGTCCATACTAACAAATGTATTGTTATAATTTTGGTATTTATTAATTGGTATTCACTTTGTAGCGTCATTATTAATAAATTAATTAAAAATTACTTTGTAATCACCAACTTATTAATATATATTTTCTTCTTCAGGAATATACAGAACACTAAAAAATAATAATGTCAAATATAGAAAAACGATAAATATAGAATACAATAATGTAAGAACAGACGAATTATAAACATAAAGAAAAAAAATGATTAAAGTAGGTAATTAATCGAAATTGTTTACAAAAAAATATTACATAATATTGAATAAAATAATTGCATTATAAATTAAAAAAGAAATCTTTTTTTATTAATATTAATATTAAAATAAATTCAAGAGATAGCTGTTTTAAAAAAATATTTCATTACTAATAATATTTAATTTACTATTAAGGGGAACGGCTGCAGTGCCTGTTTCATACAAAACTGAATTTTGGATTGGAGGCCAGAATACCTGTCGAAACTGAATGATCTATATTTTTAATTAAAGGTTTAGTAAATATCTAGTACGGATGAGATGTATTTTATTTATTTTTGTTTTAACTTATGAAATATCGGCCATTAAAGGAATTGATTTTTCTCGATTTTAAAGGCATCTTTAACAATTATTTAGGGGCTCACGGTGATTTAAAAAAAGTTTTAACCCATCTGCTTGAAAAATATAATGAATTTTTTTTTTTGTTGTAAATATTAAAATAAGCACTGTGGTGGACTTTAATTTAAATTAAAAACGACCAACTTACGGCGGAACACAAATTTGCCATACAGAAATTAAAATATCGTCCGAAAAATCTTTTTTTTTAATTTTATATTTTTACTTATGTAATCATACTTACATAGCAAATGTCATATATATTTTTTTAATACGATAAACCCGCAAATAATTTTCTAAGCTGCCTCTAAAATTATGAAAATTAATTTTTTTCAATTAAAAAATTAAAACAAAAATAAATAAATTACTTCTAATCTATTCCTAAACCTTTAATTTAAACAAAAACAGATCATTACGTTTGGATGGGTATTTTGGCCTCCAATCCAAAATTCAGTTTTGCATGAAACAGGCACCGCAGCCATTCCCCTTAACACTTTTTCTGATTTCAACAATTTCAAATTTGTCTAATTATAAACCGGTTGTATTTGTATGTAAATTTTTTAAACCTTTATTAAAATCAAAAAAATGATTTGTTTCCAAAACATGATTGGCAAATTGAGAATAATTATTATTATTTAAACACGTTAAGTGTTCCTTAACTCTAATACTAAAATTTCTTGAAGTCTTTCTTGTACAAAAAAAGTCGTTACAAATTAATTTATATACCCCCGATTTATTCAAAATATTATTTTTTCATTGTTTTAGTATTCTGTATATTCCCGTTGAGGATATCATCACTTTCGAGACATGTTGATATGTATATATTAATATAGTAGTCATTACAAAGTAATTTTAATTCTTTTTTAAATGTACAGTTATTTTTATGTCAAATCTACTTTAATTAATCCTGCAAGAAATATTATATTTTCTCGTTCCGATCTGTCTGCCTGTGTAGTCACTAATGGAAGATTATTCGATTTAATATGTACAAAGCATGTATTCTCACAGAAAAATCACATCAGTAAGGATTCATTCATAAAACTACCCAGCTTTTTTGATTAAATAACTGAAAGGAAATCTTCTGGGATATTTCTTTATAATAGAATATTTTGGATCACATCCATATATAACAAGAATTTTGAATAGGTTTATTTGATATTTTAGTACGTTTGTTCCTTCTGCATCTTTCACGCATCGCAAAAATCTTTAAGTGAACTTCCCGTGCTCATAGCTAAGTTAGACGTGAAATTGTTAAAAAAATTAACGGTTCTATTAAAATTAGACACGACTCGTGAACCGATGACGTTAATTTAAAAGGTAGATTGCATAATAAAGAACTCCAGTGAAAAATACAATGGCTTTAAAAAGATATATCCCATGTACGAGTAGATCAGCAAACCCCGATTCTGGATGTAACTTATATTATATATAATTAGAATATAGGTATATTAATATATATGTAGAATTTTTAAATCGTTATTTAACAAGTGAATTAAAAATCATCTCATGGAAACACCATATTCTGTTCGTACCATTGCATTTGGAACATCTGAGGTCACGTGCGCATTATGTTCTTGAATTAGTATGGGGGCAATTTTATTTGTCGATTTTGTTTTGTATTTTAAATATGTTTTTTTGATTTTTTTTTTGCAAATTTAATCTTACTTTTTGTGACTTTATGCTGTATGATAATTGTTGAGTATAAAAGCTCTTATTAATTAAATAAATTAGAGTATTGGTCAAAACCGATCGGTCTTAGATTTGGACCGTTTTGGCGGGCTTTGAAAAATTGAAAATTATTTTAACTATTTACTAACTAGAAAAATAACGAATTATGCTGGAATTAAAGTTTGGGTGTCATTATCGATAAAAAAGTAATAAAAAAAAATTGGACCGTTATTCCTTATTATACTAGTATATCAAAGGTGTTGCCACGTTGATTAAGTACCTACAATGGCAAACTTTCGTTTTACTGGTAATTATTTTTTTTTAATGCAGGAAAAACTTATTTATAAAATGTTCAGAATGATGCAGCCCACGTTTTGCAAGAAACGTTAATATAATATTGCATTTTTATCACTGCGAATTGTAAAAAAAATATTGTTGTGTTACAAGTTTAGTTTGAATAACTTGCCATTGGGGTCGAAACACTTTAAAACTAGTTCATTAAGTTAGTAGATATAATATTTCAATAATTACATGCCAATAAAATGCAAACATTGAATAAAGTGGAACTATATTTTTTCATTAGTATGGCAATACCAAACTGCTAACAATCTCTTTGAAATTTTGTTCGGCTTATTCAAAAAATTTTGCATTTAAGATAAAACAAATTTAATAAAGTTATTATTAAGTTATGCAAATACTTTTAGTTTTTATTATTGTAGCAGGTGTTTCGGCGTTCAATGCCATTTTCAAACTGCGGTTAATCCACATTGTGACGACTTATTTATATGATTTTATTCACCCCCACCCCCATTCTAATTTGGAGGGGTTTTTAAAAATAACTATTTACTATCGGTAAAACCGTTTTAGTTAGAAAAAAATAAAAATTCTCTATTCTGTGATGTTTTTACAGTGATAATGTGCTTTCCGGGATTTAAACGATAATGTTTCCTTAATTGATTAATTTAAATGTGTTTATTGTTTTGATAATGTGAACACATTGAGAAGCGGTGAATACATAATTTTCCTTACTTTATTAATCTAATACATGTTTTTTTCGACACATACATTTCAGAAATACAAAAAAAAATCGCGCAAAAAGTTTAAATCTAAAATTGCCGTAAAGTTTGATGTAGTATCATCTCCTTTCGGAAAGTAACAATCATTCATGAACTCCGTGTGGTTAAAGTAAAACATGCACTACGTACACCATTGTGATTTTTTAAACTTATAATAATCTTCCTATGAGCCATCTTGGTGTAGTCAAACGTTTTAAACGATCACAGCGTCCTCATATTTTGTCTACTACAAAATGTTACACTGTACCTGTGTGATAATACTGTTTAAACTTGTTTTTTCTACCCAATAATGCTTTTTTTGTATTTTTACCCACCAATTGCAGTGCACACGAGTTGCCACGCGTCATTTCACTAGTTGTGCGTCACAAAGTGGATGCGATAGGGGAGAGTTACCTGAGTAAAGGAGAGGGGTAATATTTGTTGTGATGATGAAAAGCAGAATGGTGTTGTCCAGTCAGAAGGAGCAAACAGCCCTCGTGATCAATCAAATGGGGTGGAAGGGGTGTGACAGCCAACCAAACAACCTCGCACAGGGGCCGTCAAACTAAGCTTTTTTTCGTGAAAGATTTTGAGTTCCGGGTAGCTTGAGGTCGTACGGTGATCTTACACAACGTGTTCAGGAATAATTCGAGAATAAATCGAGATCTGGATAAAGATATTATCAAGAGTGTCGATCTATCCGAGATTCGGCCAGATCTCTTTGATAGTTGAAGCGACAATTAAATTGGGTTGGATAAAAAACAATACCATATGATATTTTGTAAATAAACAAAAAGTCTATCCTTTAACATAGGTAAATGTATGAATAATCTCACCACCTACCATTGTGCACACAATATAATATGGAAATATCTCAACACTAGAAACAACAGCCGTCTAAATTAGAATATTAGAAATGACAAGGTAAAATTTATCTTCTACTCGTATGTTTGCGGTTGGTTCAAATCTCCGCTTACGAACTGAAGATATTTGAACCGAATAACCGAAAAATAAATTGAACGTATTTACAATAAATATGATATTGATGAAACGGCGGCATAATTAGCAAAAAGGGAGATTCTGAGTTCGTTTCTGGCTTATAGTAACAATTATTACTCTGAGGTTTCTGGATCAGAAGTAATTTTTTTTCATTTTATTTTCGTTTTGTTTTTCTAATTTATAGACGTTAATGCAGTGGTTCTCAAAGTGAGGGTGGAAGAAGCGGCTCCCCAGGGTGCAGCGTAATAAGTGACTCCACTAAAAAATATAATGGCTTTAAAAATATGTATTTCTATAGATCAGCAAATGCCGATTCTGAATATATAACTTTTATTATGTACGATTTTACGTAGAATTTATAAAAAAAGTGAGTAAAAAATCATGTCATCAAAACACCTTGTCATGTTGGTATCATTCATCTTGGAACATCCGACGTCACGTGCGCATTCTGTTTATGGATTAGTTTGAAAAACTTTTATTTTTCAATTTTGTTTTGTATTTTTATTATTATTATTATTATTTTATTTTTTTATTTGTTTGGCTTTAAGCTCTATAATTGTTGTTCAATATAAAAACCTATTATTAATTAAATAAATTAGAGTATTCATGAGCAAATCAATTATCAATACGAATATTATGATAATGTTAATGCTCAATACTATTATTATTCGTTGAGTTTCAGTTTCTAAAAAGGAAGATAATTTTATTACTATCGTTTAGTAATGGTTTGCTATGAATGGAATATAAAATTATGGACGATAAAGCTCATCCTTGTTTTGACATCTGACATTCTAACCTCAAAACTGACCAAAACCGCCCGGCCATAGATTTGAAGTGTTTTGGTGGACTTTGATAAATTGGAACTTTGAAAATTATTTTAACTATGAAAAGTAACATAACAAAAAAACGAAATACTCGTATACTGGTATTTGACGGCCTTCATGGTCGAGGAGTAAGGCTCTCGACTACGAATCCGAAGGTCGCGGGTTCAAATCCCGGCGTGCGCAAGTAAATTTTATTCAATTAATTTGTTTTGTTTTACAATTAATTCATATAAAAATAATATATAGTATATTTACGCACGTTCCAGAGTGGCAGATACTCTCAGTATCGCCCTAGTGAAAGACCACCATTCAGAATTGAAACGTTGCTTGAAATGGCTTTTACCCGTATTTGGTGACCAGATCTGAATAGCCAGGTATTCCCCACCTTCCTCTTCCTCTTCTCTTTCCCCTCCTCAATACCTTCAACCTCACTATATTCTCCAATTGGGAATGCCAGTCTCACTGGCTCCAGACGGTGGGGAGCAGTTGGGACTCTTGTGCGGTATTCATATAAAAAAATATAAGTAGAAACGTCAATACTGATAAAAAAAAATATTAAAAATTGGACTGGTGTTCCTTATAAGTGAATTATGAGATGATGTATGAATGTGAATGAAGCAAGGAGTATGTATCAAGACAGAGTTGTGGTTTGGTCTATCCTCTCTGCCTACCCCTGCGGTAAACGACGTAATGGTTGGTTATTTAGTTTTTATTTTAAATAAGTGTACACAGGTAGTGTTCGTGTGTTTTCTCTGAACTAAATAACTGTGCTGAAGCCTCATCCGTGTATTTGCACGGTTCGTGTCTCCCATATTACTACTATTATTTCTGGTTGTGAATCAATATAAAATATAATTTAAAAAATAATGTCAAACTTACCACTTCCCAAAAATCAGCAGGAGAAAATCTGTAAAAGATGGGAAGGGACTACACCTGTGACACTAGACGGGCTAGACCCTACATATTGAAAAAAAACAACCGGGTTTATACCACCAAGATCCTCAATGCGAACTTTCCCACCATCCTCTTCCACAGCGCTCACTTTCGCTCTGTTATGTTAAAATATTTATTAAAAAAAACTAGATTATTTTTATTAACTTTTTTTGTGTAATTCGTACAACTCTATTGAAATTTAATGCAAATCAAATTTAATAATCTTATTAGCAAGTTCTGCAAGCATTTTAGTTTTTTTTGTTATTGTTACAGCTGTTTCGGCATTCAATGCCATTTTCAAACTGCGGTTAATCCACATTGCGACTACTTATTTATACGATTTTATTTACTCCCTCCCATATCTCATTTGGAGATTGTTTAATTATTAAATAATTATTTATTACTGGTAAAACCAAATTATTTACAAAATTATTATAATTCTCTATTCTGTGAGGTTTGAGGTTTCGCCGTATTTAAATGATAATGTTTTTTTATAATTGATTTATTTAAATTTGTTAAATTGTTTTGGAAGTGTGAACACTCTGAGAAGTGGTAAATAAATGGTTTTCGTTACTTTATTAATTAAAATCATATTAAAACTTAAATATTTTCCCAATTTAATAATAACATTATTAACTTCGATTAACTTTAAATTTCTAAATAAATAAATTTTATTTCTTAGAAAAATATATTGCCACCTTACAATCACATCCAATTTACTGGAATTCACAACCTCCAAACTTTAGTACAAACCATTCATAACCCCGGACAATCCCGGGTACACGGCACCTACATTATAATAAAGTTGTTAAATACTTTTTAAAGGAATTTACCTGGAAAAGTTCAGTACCCCTGGTTTAGAATATAGCGCATAATGCCGAGGGTTAGTACAGCCCACGCTGGTGGTGGGGCAGTTGTACAAATATGGGGAAACCTATACGTCAGGACGATATTGGATATTGATGAGATTTTTTAACGGGTTAGGTGATACTTTATAAAATTAATTAAAATGAAAAGATCGCTTACAAAAAGCAATTTGAAATATGTTACATTTATACGTGGGTTTAGTAGATATATAATTGTAATGTTGCAATTTCTTTATTTCGAAATATGAAGATTCATTGTTTAAAATGATTTTAAATTCTGTATTTTTATTAGACGCCTTAATTAGGTATGTAAAATAATAATCACAATAATTTTACATCAAATAATGATATCCTCACTGAGATTTTCCGTGCTGGGGATTTCATTTACAAAATACTAAATTAAATTATATTGAATTGATGCGTTTGATGAAAACAACTAATAATTGTAAGGTGTGAAATACTGTTAAGTGCTTTCGGTGTTAGTCTGTATTTGGTGTAGTACTGGGCCTTGACGATAATTCCATCCAACGCCAAAGCCGTTATCGTTGATGATTTTCAACTGTTGAAAATAACCGTTGGAAATAATGCCGACGCTGACGAGACGATGGTGATTATTTATCGTAGCTTCTTCAGGGCAGTATACAACTAAACTATGAACTAAGATGCACATGTGTTATAGATTGATACAAACAGGCGAGTGAAAGGCCAAGGGTGGGAGATCAGCAGGTACCTGCTGACCGGGAAGTGTGTGTACTTTGTTTATTGGGAATAATTTAAGGATTGGACTTTTATTTAAATTATTTATGAGTCTACTATTAGTGTTTTTGGCTTTCCTTAATTCTAATGCCTCTAATTTATCCAGTCGAAAACCGGTTCCATTTTTATGTAGTAAACTAGTGCCTGTATTTTTATTGAATGTGTGGTCTGTTTCTAAGAGATGGTTAGCAAATTCGGAGAAGCCATTATAATTTAGACATCTTGTGCATCTTAGTTCATATTTTAGTTGTATACTGCCCTGAAGAAGCTACGGTACTAGCGAAACCCGGTCGGCTAAAGTATAAATAAAAATGATTTAAAACAAAGTTATTGTTTTATTTTTAAAATTATAATGTCACATTACCAAGTTACCGCTCCATATGAAAATATCTTTTATTAATGCTTTATAGATATACTGCTTCCTGGTACATACGAGTACACATCTTATTATTATCATAAAGCATTCAAATTGTATAAAAAGCAGGTCTAAGTATTTCGTGCAACTGATTTTTTTCAACGTTATGATAAACTAAATAGTTGCAGATCAAACAAAAATCGTTTTAAAACACAATCGTCAATCTTTTGTTTGTCTTCTCTAGTTAATTTTCGAGGAATAAATGAAGTGATGTTTTGCTGTTTTCTTTTCGTACCAGCAACTGAAATAGTTGTAGATGGTGAAGGATTATTAGGCTTAGCTGAACACCCAGGAACGGGGACATCATGTATTATAGGAGCTTCTGCACATCCAACATTAGAAACCGTTCTGAGTTGTTCAACTTCGTTAGATGTAGCAGTTCCAAATGAACAAAATTCTATCGGGTGCTTGTTATTTAAATGGCTTTTTAAATTTGCAATCGTTGATTTGTATGAAACTGCATGCTTACAAAAATTGCATTTTGCGATTTTTGTATTTTCGTCAGATTGGAAATAATTCCACAAATCACTCCGATAATTCTTCGCAATTATATTATGCACTTAGGAAGTCACTTTACTTAATCAATTATTTCCAGTTCAAACACGCTAAGCGTTTATTACTTTATACTATGTATAATAATTACTTATTATATTCATTTTGTATAATATATATTTACATGAATCTAATTTCACAAATTTATTTATTCACAAGTCAATCTTCACTAAAATTGAAAACGAGTAAAAAACGCTTGTGTGTATATTACTGGGTAGTTTTAGTATAGCGGAGTATATTGTTTTCTATGTATTATTATTTATACTACCTTATGAATAAGTCTAGACGTAGAATTATATGCACTAATAATATTTTAAATCAGTTAAATAAAATATTAATTTATGTAGGTATTATGTAATATTTTCCGTCATAATATTTTCTACTAAAGATATTCTCTGTTCTATTGTTATTAACTATTAAAAGTCATAACACAACATAAATTATTAATAAAATCCAATCCAACCTCAATTATTTGCATAATTGATGTTTTCACTTCGGAAATAAATCAAAACAGATCTAATATACGCGCGACAAGCCAGTGCAATTAAACTAAACGATCGATTGATTGATACGACACTAAACAGCAAAAAGTAATAAATAATGATCCCAATCGTATCGGGGAATCCCTTGTAACCCGAAATATCCCGCACACACATAGTAATAATAATAATCCTGTAACATCGTCGAAATTTTTGGCGCCAATACTGTTAAAAAGAGGTACCCAGCTGACTGCATTGAAAAATATTCGCATGTTGAAATTATATTATAGGCGTTATAAATATTAGTTAATATTAGTTATCTGTTAGAAATAGTAGAATTGATAAATATCGCTAAATGCTTTTTTTGCTTCCCAACGATATTCTTCCTTGACGCTTGGCGCTACGTATCGGCCGTTTGGAATACCGAAATCCAAAACAAACGTCTAGTACGAAGGTACATAATCAAAAGGCCATTCCAAATATCGTATAATATTGTTCACGAAGTGTAAACTGTTAACCCCCTTTTTGGCAATAATTCTGATAAAAAATAGGTCCCTGTCCAATTGATTCGTTGACTCCACTAAGAAATATTCAGAATTCGATATTATATTCAATTTATTAACTGTTAATGCTATATTTTTTCAATAGCGTTAAGTATTGACGGCATTTAGCTACTATTTTCAACGGCTAGTTATAATTTGATACAGTACTAATTTGGTGTTAATATATTTTCTATTTCGGATCTCCCTATGTAACGTATCCAGTGTTTTATTTGATTCTTAAATTTATTATTGTTGTTTTGCGATTTTTAAAGGAGTGGGGTTTTGTTGTAGAGTTTAGTACCATGGAAGTTTTTTTGTCCAAATATTGTGTTTGTGGTTCCTTGTTGAGTGGGTTTTTTAACTCTCAGATCTCGTGTTTCTAATATGTGTGATTGTTGTTATTTCTTTTTTTTGTATTTATAAATGTAAAGTAGCATTGTTTTCGAGTATAATTGTTTTATTGATATAATGCTATATTTTTTTAAGATTTCATCAGTGCTAGTTCTTAGAGGGACTTTAAGTATAATTTTTATGGTGGCTTTTTGTGCTATAATGAGTAAATTAAAAATTGATTTTAGTTTATTCTTAGGAACATTGGCTTATAATGCAACTATTAAAATAACTGTTTTTCGAGAAATCAACAGTTTAACAATATCACAGCTAATAGATGTCATGTTTCTTCTTCTTCTTCGTATTGTAGAGTGTAAATGATACAGACGCATTAGTCTAGGGACATTTACATACATTTTTAACAATTATTGTAATACAAGCATGTTTTATAAATGTCTCGTTTGTATCTCCAAAAAATAAATAATTTAAAAAAAAGCAGACATATTTCTTCCTTGGGACCGCACCTATTGTATATTTAACAAAAACATTATATCTATGTATCTCCATCTATCTTTTGCAAATCCATCTTCTCTCTATCTATTTATCTATATGTATATAATGTATATATGTATAATATATATATGTATATATGTATAAAGAAGAATGTCCCAGACATGCGGTGTTTGTTTGGATTTTTTTTATATATATCTATAGTTTTATTCCGAGCTTGATGAAAATTTGAGCATTTGACATTCTAAACAAGAGGAAGGTCTATATGAGATTTTGAAAAACCAACCCATCCCCTTTCCCACCCCATAAAGTAAAATTTTGGTAGTTTTTATGAAATTTTGCACACTTCACGTTCAAAATAAGAGAAAAATTACTGGTTAGGGGTAGGGTGGGGTGGTGGTAGGGGTGGGAGCAGAGGTAGGAGTGAGGGCAAGGGTAACACATCGCAACCTCAAAACTCTCCTCTGAGCCCATCATTCAAATCGGGTCATCTATATATATATAAAGATGAATATTTCTCTGTCTGTCGTTTGGTTTCACTGAAAATAGCACAGTTTATTCTTGTTAGTGCCGGGAGGGTTTAGAGAGTAGTCTGGATGAAATCCAACATGTAAAACTATTGCTATATTGCTATATTAGCATGAAAAACATTAAACCCGCCATGTTGTATTGAGGTTAGCTCATAGATATGCCCCTCTGGTTAGCCACAGATTACATATTTAAAAGAAGAAGGTTTGTTTGGGTAGAATATTTTCAAAATGGATAAATCAAATAGGTTCCTACATAAGAACTTTATTATGTAGATATATTTTGAAATGAAACAACAAGCAATCATTGACAACTTATTGTCCCGAGCAAGGCCGGGTATACATCAGCGAATATTAAATAAAGAATGATAAAAGAAGATTTATGCTTCGGAAACGAAATTACAATAACGCCTTATGTTTTATATTTAGTGCCTCATATTTCACACAGCTGTCTTCAATTACTTAGCAATTTAAAAATTCCTCCAATTTTGAAGATTCTCCCGCCAATCTTCCCCGCTAATAGAAATGAACAACATGGAACTGATGAAAAAGAAACACGTTTCATAAAATATATTTGGTTTCTCTATAAAATTATAAAAGTACCGTTCGTATTTAGATCATTCCTCGTCGATCGAAATCCCCTTTCGTGGAGCAAAGTAATTCTTGAAAAATGCCATAAATCACAGACCCAACCCGTATTTTAAACGAGTAGTGCAGTACAAATTTAATAATAGCTGGCTGTTCTGAGGTAATTTATAGTCCCGCCGGTTTCAACTTTTGGGCGGTTTCGGGAACGTATAACGTACTATGTGTTCGTGCTAAAACACTGTTACGTTAAATTCGTGTTAACGTGACAGGGTGTCAATTTACTCCGAGACCATAATTATAATTTCATTAAAGTTTCATTAGAATAAGTGAACAATTTGAAATACGTAATTGAACGGGCGGAATCGCGGAACGTAATTAATGCTGAAGCTCGCGTTAATATTACGTTATTACGCGGCCATGTTTTGATTCAGGAATTAAACGGTTGCTAAAAATCTTAACTGGATTCGGTAGTCTAATGTGTACCTGCATAGAGAACTTATTCACTTACGACGTGCAAATGGGTGAAAGTCAGTGACAACTCAGGAAACGTGAATCAAGTACGATCTTAGAATCAAATATAAAAATGATCCAAACAATTCATTCCATCAAATCCATAAAGAAAAGCCTAAAATTAGAGTTATTGAGCACCAGGCCATCAAATCCATAAAGAAATACATAAAATTGGAGTTATTGAGCACCAGGTCATTAAATCCATAAAGAAAAACCTAAAATTAGAGTTATTGAGCACCAGGCCATCAAATTCATAAAGAAAAACCTAAAATTAGAGTTATCGAGCACCAGGCCATTAAATAAATAAAGAAAAAACCTAAAATTAGAGTTATTGAGCACCAGGCCATTAAATCCATAAAGAAAAACCTAAAATTAGAGTTATTGAACACCAGGCCATTAAATCCATAAAGAAAAACCTAAAATTAGAGTTATTGAGCACCAGGCCATCAAATCCATAAAGAAAAACCTTAAATTAGAGTTATTGAGCACCAGGCCATCAAATCCATAAAGAAAAACCTTAAATAAAGGTTATTGAGCACCAGGCCATCAAATCCATAAAGAAAAACCTAAAATTAGAATTATTGAGCACCAGGCCGAAAACCGCAGGACAAATAATAATTCCTAGACTTAATACAACAACAGCTCAACACCATTACACAGGTTTAGCCATAAAATGTTTTAACGAACTTTAAAGAAATTAATGCTGAAAAAAAAAAAATTAAAATACATTTCACAGGAAACAAATTACAGTGTATATTATAAGTTCACTTGGAAAATATGTATGTATATTTATATACATATAATTGGCGCCCTCGTGGCAGCCGGCTGCGTTTTGTAGTCGCTCCCGATTTACCTTGGAAGGATCGGGAAGTTATTAATTTTCCCGGTGTAAAAATAGCATAAAATAACCGCAATAATTTTTGGGTTACATTTATAAAAATTACATAATTTTAGTGCTGTCGTTTCGAGCTTAAATCAAGTTTATAATAAAAAGCCAAATATTTTGAGTTGAAATCTGCTTCGTTCTTCCGAATTAACGCATTAGACATCGGTCACATCTGGCGGCGATCGGTCGAAGGCCATTAACACGTGTACTAGTAAAGTGCGGTGGTTGTAAAAATATTGTATACAACCGGGAAGTGGGCTGCTGGGACCCCAACAAGAACACCAGCTGGGGCGAGAACGAGCCTTTACCTACGTCATTGAGATAGTGGCCAAGTACCTCAACAAGCACGACTTTGACCTGATCTGCCGGGTGCATCAGGTGGTAGAGGACGGGTATGAGTTCTTTGCCAAGAAGCAACTGGTACTGCAGGGAATTCGATAATGCAGGAGCAATGATGTCAGTGGACTACACGATGGAGTGCTCCTCCGGATCCTGAAGCCGGCTGACAAGCGCCTGGCGTACGTGCAGACCAACGCCAAGACAAAGAAGATTTTGAGGGCCCTCTGGATAAATCCCACCGGCCATCATCCTCCCCCGCCGCTCCACCCTTTTAAGAGTGTTCTGTGTTATTTATCCTAAAAATATGGATAATAATTCTTTGTCTTAGCTTAAATACATTCTTGAATATAATGGAAACAGTCACTCTATCATTTGTATTAGCGTCTTGCAATATTAAATACATTCTTGAATATAATGGAAACAATCACTCTATCATTTGTATTAGCGTCTTGCAATATATCGTAAGGAATAAATACAGTTAGCTTCTTTTTTTTCAATTTAACTTCATCTCTTTATATGGTCTATAAATAATGTGTAATGATGGCCTGTCCAAAAAAAAAAAAATGTAAAATAATAATAAATTCATAGAATAGACGTAATATAAGAATAATATAAGAATAGGAAGTAATATTTGTACAGCGCCCCTGAGGTGATTTCTCACAAAAGCGGCGCTATAAAAATCATCCGATTATTATTATTATACATTATTTTGATATATTTTATTTCTATAAAATTATTTTTAATTAATTTTTTTTTAAATTAGTGTTGTAATAGAAGGCAGTTAAAGCACGTTGGAGCGACAGTGTAAAAGTAGCAGGTTAGGTTAAACTCACCTGGAGGCCGAGCGAAGGGCGCCCGACTCCAAGCTTACCTGGATAGCTCAGCGGTTAGAACAGGTAACCCCTCTTCTGCAGTTGCGAGTCGGCAACAGCCTCATGCCGGGCTCAGCGGACAAGCGGCAAGCCCGCATTCGCGGAACTTTTACGAGGAGCTAGGCGCCTTTCAACAAACGGATAGAATCTTCCTTGTTTTTAAATTGTAGCTAATTTGTTACATAACAATGTATAGACGCCAGAATATCATGTTCATGGTAGTACTTTTGAAATTAATTAAATGTATATCAAACCATAATAGAACTCCTTCTCTAAATACGAGAGTTTCTCAATTAGGGACTTATTAATTTTTAAAAATTAAAAAAAAAATTGAAAGAAGTGAAGAAAAGTTTTTATTACTTACACACCTAGTTTTATTACCATGTAAACAATGTTTGTAATTATATATAATAAATATCTCTAAAAAAAAAGTACGGTCGTCTTGTTAAGGACTAGCAGATTCTTCAATAGTGACCAGCTGATAACCTTACACAAATCGAATTGAATTTGGAAGTCACCTCTGGGCTGGAGTTCCCAAATACTTGATAAACCCGCTTGATTCTGTGCAAAGGAGGGCGGTTCGTCCAATTGCCATCTGTAGTGCGCAGACCCGATGTAGTATGCTGAGGCTGTTCTACAGATATTTATTTACAGCAACTAGTATCGTTAATCCCCACGTTGCCGGTACACATGCGTAAAACTCGACAACACCTGTTCACAGTTTATGTTGGCTTTATGAGAACGGGTCGTTTCGCCGACTCGTTTTTGTGTAAGTCGGCTCGTATGTGGAACGAGCTACAGGCATCTCCCTTTCCTTCTACATTTAATCCGCGTCTCTTCAATGCCCGCATTGTCAAATATCTTCCTACAGCCCTTCCCTTAACCCGCCTCACAATATTGGCCAACCAGTTGGCGATAAAGTTTCTCTCGTTACCTGTCACATAATGCATTTGTTTAAAGTACTCGAGTGAGATCATATCAAGTTATTCATGGTATGAATACGGTGTAGAGATGTTTATGAAACGATGGGTGCGTACTGAACCATAGTTGTGCGGCGTTCCATCCGATCTATCTACTCCTGCGGAGAAATGGTGTATCGATTAGAATTTAGATTTCTTTCTCTAGTCTTCTCATTTCATAATAAACAAGTCCAGTGAATAATATAATGGCTTTAAAAATACAATATATATTTATATACTCGTATATCACCAAACGCGGATTCTGAATATAGAACTTTTATTATATATAATTGTAGAATTTACAAATTATTTAAATGTGAATAAAAAATCATATCATTGAAACACCTTGTTATGTTGGTACCGTCGCATTTGGAACATCTGACGTCACGTGCGCATTCTGTTTTTAGATTAGTATGGACATTTTTATTTTTCACTTTTGTTTAGTATTTTAAATGTCTTTTTTTTAGTTTTGGCGAAATTTTATGTTAATTTGGGTGACTTTAAGCTCGGTAAATGTTGTTTAATGTAAAAAACTATTATTAATAAACAAATTATAGTATTCGTGAGCAAACCAATTATCAATGCGGATATTACGATAATGTTAATGATCAGTACTATTATTATTCTATAAGTTAAAGTTTCTGAAAAGGTACATAATTTTATTTCTTATGTTTAGTTATGGTTTACTATGAATATAATATAAAATTATGAACGGTAAAGCTCATCCTTGCTTTGACATTTGACATCCTAACCTCAGAACTGATAAAAACCAACCGGCCATAGATTTGGAGCTTTTCGAAAAATTGAAACATGGAAAATTTTTTTAACTCTGAAAATTAATTTTAGAAACCAAAAAACTATTGTATATACTGGTATTTAAGTTTATTTAATTATTCACAAAAAAAACTTTAAAAAAAATGGATTTTATTTCCTTATTATCGAGTGTGTGCTGTGTTATCCTTTCTCTATTCCGTTTCACCCGCCAGAACCGGCGTACCTCCACCTCGCTAATGGGCCACTCTCAGTGTTATCTATTTTATTTGTATCTTGTTTAGTGTCGCCATTCGCCAAGCGACTACCGACACATACCATACGAGTGTAGCAGAAAAACTACCCCGCGTTATCTTTGCACGTAGCCAAACAAGGACATACTATTTACATAATAATATGTATCTAAAATACCGACTAAGATTGAAATGAAACACGAGCACCAATTTCTTTTTTTACATTTGTGAGTTTTAAGTTAGTTGAGTAAAATTTTATAACGATGATGAGTTTGAAACAACCAAACTTCAGTCTTTAAAAGAAAAAAGTATGAGGGTGGGTAGAAATCTAAGTGTCAGTGTGTCCAGGAGTGAAGGATATATCAATTTATCCCACTGCGATGCAAGGCGATGGGTCGAGAGAGTCCGGCTGGAGAGGTCAAGTGGTCTCCCTCAATCGGCCTCTCCCTATCAGGGACTTCACGCAGCCGGTGGGTAGACCTATCCGCCGCCAAGACCGGAACAAACCTCACCACATGAACCCGGGCACCCCTTTAAAGTCACCAAACGTAGCTATCGACCTGTGGCAGAGGTGTCGGTTATTCAATGAATGGTTCCCAGGACGGCATACCTGGTCTCCCAAATGGAAGATTAATCGATTGTCACAGGTTTAAAAGTAACTGTTTTTATAGAAAGTAATTACTTAGCGGTTTGTCACATTTATTAAATAAAACGAACACTTCGTTATAAACTACTAATTAATTTTTAAATTCACCACCAACCGGTTTTGATTATCTCAAGGTTTTCTGGGTAAAATTTAAAACTAAACAAAAATACATAATGTGAGCATATATACTCGTATATATACCTGATATACACACATATAATACGAGGGATACACACATATAATGGAACAATGGAACAGTGAGATAGAGATATGTTTACATGCAATAGAATGGACTAAAAAAGAACGAGACAGAACGTCAAAGGAGGGAGAGATTACGACGAAGTGGGAATTTTTGTTTTCACGGGAAATGTGTCTAATATGTGATTGTAAGACAAATTGGGTTTATTTTTACGAATATTACTAGGAATTTTAATGATTTTTTTTATTTCTAACTGTTAATAATAATAATAAAATCGAATAACGTCTTAGATGTTTAAATAGCCGTGGTTTTTTTGATATTCGCCAACTATCTAATTGAAGAGGATCATACCCGTAATCATAGCACCGGCGCTATTATTTTATACAACAATTATTTCGGGATTAGATTAGATAATTTAGTAGCTTTAGAAATAAATAAAGACATTAAAATTGTTAGCAATGTTCTTAAAAATCAACATTATTTGTATTTTACCATATTAGATATATTTCCTGTTAACACAAAATTATCAATTTCTTCTTAATCCCTCCCCCCTTTGACGTTCGATCTCTTTATTTTGTATGTGTTGTCTCATTTTACTAAATGTAAGCATATCTCTGCCTCACTGTTCCTCTGTTTCATTTTATATATTGTCTCCTCTTATTATATTTGCATATCTCACCTATGTATATTTTGTTTAGTTTTCAATTTACCCTGACGAAGCTTGGATAAGCGAAAGCGGTTGGCGATGATTTCAAAATAAATTAGTGTCTTGTATCAAAGTCTTTGTTTTATGTAATTAACAGTAACTATTTTCGGTTTTAAAGGTTTTTGATTCTATTAATTCTCTGAATTTGAAAAGATCCTCTGCTTTTCTCGCAAAAGGTCAACATACCGCCGCTTTCGTCATGGCCGTTCCATGGACCACTTCGAATATTTTACTTTCGAGTTTTACGGG
This sequence comes from Halesus radiatus, assembly GCA_022606495.2. Lineage (NCBI taxonomy): Eukaryota > Metazoa > Arthropoda > Insecta > Trichoptera > Limnephilidae > Halesus > Halesus radiatus. The sequence continues at coordinate 25,878 of JAHDVE020008232.1, forward strand.
GAACCTTTTAACGCACATTCTTTATGATGTCATCCGCCTTTGTGTCTCCCTAATTTAATTCAGCATTTTGCTTTTATCTTTAGCACTCCGCTATCTGTTGTGATAGTCGAGTTAAATACTTGTGTCTTCTTTGGCCATATTTGGTCGAAAGTTGGCCGGGAGTGAGTGGTTTAAACGAGGCGATTGGTGCAGGAACCAAACTTTAAAATATATATATTATATTGTACTTAATATATTCATTTTAATATTAGAGTTGAGGAGCACCTAAGGTGTTTAAGTAATAATATTTTTTCTGAATTTGGAACCAAATCATTCTTTTGACATACATATATAAAGATTTAATTTTTTACAACCGATTTACAATTAAATACATTTGAATTTTAGAAATTAGAAAAAGTATTAATAGTCAATTAAATATTTATTTTTTATTATTTATAAAATACATGATATTTAATGGAGACATTTACATGGAGTAGATACATTAGATCGCCATACTAGGCGGCTGCCTGTTTCATGCTGACCAATAGAGTATAGTTACTTTGTATGAAGTCTAGTATAAACATGTGGATTTATTATATTAATTAGACTAACATGCTGACAATTGGAAAAAATATAAAATAAAGTAGAAAATAGAAAGGAGAAAAGACACGATAAATATAATTAATAATCAAATATTTTTTTTATAAATAGCTACCCCTTAAATTTGTTTTCATTTTAATAACTATTTTTATATTTATATATATAAATATAAAAATAGTTAATATATATATATATATATAAATTGTATTTTTGTTTTTTTTGAAGAGCTTGAGAACTTTAAATAATAATACAAGACAGAAATATGGTTGGAATGAATTTTTTATTATTATAATCTGGTAGATAATTTCATGGCATTTATTTTTTTTTAATATGATTTTCGGCATATGTCCGCCGCAGCTACGAGTTACATAGTCCATTCGATTAGTTGAATTTTTCAATAATTTTTCCAATAAATCTGGCCGTATGGCGTCAATGGTGGCTTGAATATTTGCTTCCAATGATTCAAGAGTTGCTGGTTTGTCGGCATAAACCAATGACTTAACATAGCCCCATAAAAAGTAATCGAGAGGCGTTAAGTCGCACGAGCGAGGGGGCCAGTTAACAGGACCACTTCTGGAAATAAAGTTGTCACCAAATTGATTTTGCAATAAATTGATGGTTAAGCGAGCTGTATGACAAGTTGCGCCGTCTTGTTGGAACCAAATGTCGTCGATGTTTAGCTGATTAATTTTTGGAAACAAAAAAATCAGTCAGCATGGCTCGATAGCGCTCGCCATTCACCGTAACGGCAGTTCTTTCCTCATTTCGAAAGAAATAAGGACCGCCAGGGTGTAAACCGCACCAAACAGTCAATTTTAATGGATGTAATGGTGATTCGTTAATGGCTTGAGGATTGTCTTCCCTCCATATACGGCAATTTTGCTTATTGACGAAGCCATTTAACCAGAAATGAGCTTCATCACTAAACAACGAAGTGCTCTATGAACTTGGCGAACAGATTTTTTTTAAAAAGTAAATTTCCACAATTTGGAAGCGTTGTTCTGGCGTTAAACGATTCATGATGAATTGCCAAACCTTACTGAACAGAAATGACAACACAATTTGACATTCTCAACTGTCAAACCAAAGATAACAACCATCGAAACTTCTCATTCAGTTAAAAAAAACACCCTATACATCTCAATGGTAATTACAATTATTGTTTTATTTTTATGCCTTGTTATTTTCTTGATTTTATTTATATTAATAATAATTTTTAATTTTTAATATAAATTTGTTATTCAGTGTTTTATAATAATTTTTAATTAACAATTTTGAATAATTGCTTATCAATTTTAATCACTTTTTGTTTATGTTTATAATATGCATATTCTTTGTATCCTGTATTCTGTATATCCTGATAAGGAAAGTTTCGCCTTCAAAACATGTTAATATTTATACATTAAAAAGTGGTATTTACAAAGTATTTCTAGTGATTTCTATTATATGTATTTACAAGAGGCAAAATGTATTCGATAGCATTGACATGTAAATGAGTACCTACCTTAGTGCTTAGTAATTTCCCTGTTTGGGTTGTAGAGAGAAAAATATAAGAAATCAATTTATTTTTCTAAGATATTTGTTCGAACTTTCTATATTGAAGATATTATTGCCCTTTTGTTTTAGTAATTCAATATTTGGAGAAACATTTGTGTGTTAAGTTTGTTGCATATGTTTCTTAAGTTTTTATTTTATATATATATTGTATCGTTAACTGTAAATTTTAAGTTTTGAATAACAAGCTCCCGTAAGACAACTAGAAAAAAGTATTTTATCGGGAGTTTTTACATTATGTTTTTTTTCTTTTGTCAAATGTAAATAAAAAATAAAAAAAAGTCATTAAAAAAACTGTTCAAAGAAGGATCAACATGTACATAATATTATGTACCTACGAAGTATCTACACCTCATTAAAGTGTCGAAAATGTAACACCAGACCATCATTAAACGGAGCTAGAGATGGTTGTCTTACTGGCTAACATTTTCATCTGCATAAAGAAACTCTGACTAACTAATCATCACACCATTTACCATAGGGGTCGGCAGAGAGGATGGACTGCCGCACTACTCGGCCTTGACACACGATCTTGCTTTTTTTTACAATAATTTCCCTCAAAGCCTATACCATCTTCGGGCATGCTATGTGGAGGGTTTTTTTAAGAATAGGAAGGAGTGAACCTGTGTCTTCAAGGGGGGAGAAAACACAGAGGCTGGCAGACATTCCACATCCGAGCTGTTGAACACAAAAACGAGGCGTAGAAGCGACCCTTTCTCATGTGACAAATGTTAACCATGTGCAAATGTTGGGCACGCGTTTGGCGTGTTTCCTGAGTGTGCACCTGTGCCGAGGGGATCAATGATGCTAGTTCCTCAGAGCATCTTTCATTAAAATACCACTAGAACAGGGACAACATTCCCACCTGACGTCTGTTCTCGAAAGATCCGTTTGTAAAGATAGCTTCATTCACATTCATACATCGTCTCATGAATACAGTTCTATTATTCTGACTCTTGGGATGGTCCGACTCGAGTATGTGGTTCACTTGATCGTATGTCTTCTACGACTTATTCTACCATTTACATTTGCGTCAATTCCGTATTCTTGATTGTGATCGTCTGTATTATCTAGAGTCCACGCCATGTGTACATCGAAAAGAGAATAACACAATTGCATACATAATAACTTCAGCAATGAGCTACTGCACTTCTATTAGTAAAAAATACCCGCGGATTTCAACAAGTCAGAGAGAAACATGACTGCGGACAAATGAATTTACTGCTGCGCGGATTGTATTTTCGCGCCAAATTTACTGTTTCCCGCCAAAACACAATGAAATTGATGTAAACGCTGTAACAGTCAAGGCTGGATGGAATAAAAAGTGTGAGGATTTAGTACCGCTTTCCCATCGCGGCCGGCTGTCAATTGCAACTCCTGAATCATTGACTGCGTTATATCGGTACGGGATTCATTTTACAAACCATTTACGATTTTTTTTTTAAATTTAAGACATTTTACATCAAATATAATGCAAAAAGTCCCAATAAATTACTTTTAGTAGTTTGTCTAACTGTGGCTTATTATTCAAAACTTTAATCTAAATTTACAGTTAAGGTTACGAAAAATACATATCTATGTAAAATAAACACATATTTAACAAACCAATTGTTCATTTATTAAACATAAGTCTAAAGAAGGGCATATTCCCGAACAACTACAAAAAAACTATTGTCACCCCGGTTTTTAAATCTAGTAACGAAGAAAATATTTCTAACTAAAAGACCCTCCACACAGCATCCCCAAAGATGATATAGGCCTTGAGGGAAATTATTTCCCTCGGGATCTCATGTGTGGTGTTTCCATTAAAAAAAAAATGAGATTTATTAAAAAAATTGTAAAGAAACAACTTAACAACTACATAAAAGAGAATGACTCCAAGCCAATTCGGTTTTAGGCACAATCTCAGCACTCAGGATGCGATTTCTAAATTAACATCAACAATAATGTGAAATTTAGATAATAGAGGAAAGTGTCTTAACATCTTCATAGACCTCCGCAAGACGTTCGACAGCATATCACATTCCAAACTCATCGAAAAACTAAAGCAAATTGGGATAGACGGAATAGTGCTATCGTGGTTCCAAAGCTATCTAAAAGAAAGATTTCAATATGTCTAAATTAATTATGCGTTAAGTGAATCTAAAACCGTATCTTTCGGTATACCACAAGGTACTGTTATCAGTCCAATCCTTTTTATTATATATTTAAATAAAATGTTCAACCTCCCCATAGATGTATACATCGTATCTTATGCAGATCTGTGGTGACCACAAAAATAAAATCATAGAAGGAAACAATGAGAATAGCAAAAACAAATCTCAATATTCTCAAAACATGTTTCGAATCAAATTTTCTGACACTTAATACTGACAAACATACTTTATCCCATTCTCTTTGAAAGAAAAGAAAACATTGAAAACAATATTTGTATCAAAATCCATTCATCACAGTGTGAAAATAAAAAAAGAGAATTCGACGATGCCAAATGTTTACCTATCACAGGTATCTAGGTGTTTTAGTAGAGAGTCAACTAAAATGGAAAGATCAAGTACAAAATACGGTAACAAGAGAAAGAAAACTTATTTACATATTCATTAAATTGAGAAACATCCTATCATCCAATATGATAAAAACAATATAATATTCCCTTGAGCAAACCATTTTAAAATATGGTATAATCGGTTGGGGCGAAACTTTAAAACTAACCTCTTACCTGTTAAAAAGATACAGAGATTTATTTTGAAAGTCATCCTACGAAAACCATCTATGTTTCCAACTACACAGCTGTTTAACTCGTTTAGAGTCCTTAGTGTAAATAAAACCTTCAGAAAGAACACATTGTTACAAATTAACGAAGACCAATGCAATTCAAAAATTTCCACAAAAATAAGTAACCGACCAAGATCACGTGGCAACTTAGAAATCCTTAAATTTAAAACTAGTGCTTCTCAACTCCATTACGCCTATCAAGGTATAAATAAAATTAATACCCTGCCATATAAAATCAAAACAGAAAAAAATTATAATTATTTCAAATCACAAATCAAACAAATATTAGATAACTCCAACAGTAATTGCAAGTTTTAATTTCATCTTAAATTTTATAACTCTTAATTATAAATAATGTATATAAATTTAAAAAAAGGAAACATATCCTCTAGAAATATTTGATCAGGCCTCCCGAATATGAATGTACTATGTTTACATGTTGTATGCGCCTTATTTTTGCATTTCTAGTATCATGTACTTTTAGTCTTCTATTTTGTAGTAACTATCATGTACAACAACACTAACTTTATCTATATTACATTCTTGATGTACTTTTATTTCTATACTTACCATTACTGTCGCTACATGGCGCTGCTCTCCAACTCAAACACGATAAATCTTTCTCTATTGAGTTGGGCACTTTTTGTTAAATAATTTTATACTTTTTTTGTACGAGGTATTAAGATGTATTTGTACTATTAAATATTTTATATGTTTTTGTATTAAATAAAATAAAAACTTATTTCTAAAGAATCTTACTCAAAAATATTTCTACCAAAATACAGAAAAAGTAAAATAAAAACATAAACGACAATAATAAAACGTAGATATAATACTATTTCCTAATTACCTAACACAAATAGTTTCTTTCAGCTAGCCAAGTTTTAAATATATTTATTAACGGTTTAGTTTTAATACATTTTAATTTTTATTTTAGTAGGTAACATATTTAAATGACTAGGAATCATTTGACCTTTGTGTTTTTTGTCCTTATTTGTTTGTACGATCGGGAACCATCAATCCTACATTAAAATTGAGACGATTATTGTAAGTGTGGTCTAGTCCATTTGTATTATATATGGTTATTTACCTGAGATGTGTCATTATTAGACCTCAAACTCATTACTATTACCTCTTTCAAGGCTTAAGAATATTCGTATCAGATGTAAACATGAGAAGAAAAAAAAGATTTTATCTGCCAATAAATACCTTCGAAATGCTTTGCTCCGGAATGCAGTAGGTAATTTGTTTTAACGAAACACTGAATAAATAACTTGCAAATCTGACTGAACAAACCACGTTCATATTAATATTTTAAAGTAAGTACTTTAACATCTACAAACATATAAAAAAGATAATTATAATATTTTAAATAAATCGGGGGTACAAACATTAATTTGTAACGATTGCAATTATTTTTACATAGAAAAGACTTTTAGAAATTTCAGTATTAGAATTAAGGAACACTTAGGTGTTTAAATAATAACAATTATTCTGAATTTAAAAATCGTATTTTGGAGACCAATCATTCTTTTCAAAATTGAAAACAAAATATTTAAAATTAATTTTACATACAAATACAACCGGTTTACAATTAGGCAAATTTGAAATTTTCAAAATCAGTAAAAGCGTTAATAGTGAATTAAATTTAATTAAATAAGCAATTTTTTGTGAATACCTACTTCTTGAATTTATTTTCGTATTAATATTAATAATAAAAACATTTTCCATTTTAATTTGTAATATAAATTTGTTATTCGATGTATTATAAAAAAAAATGTTAACATTTTTGATTAATTACTTACCCACTCTGATCAATTTTTGTTTATGTTTATAATTTGTTTATTCTTACATTATGTTCGTTATTTATCATTTGTCTATTCCCGACATTATTATTTTTTTGAATCATACATATTCCTGATGAATAAAGCATCACTTTCCAAATATGTAGATATTTGACGGCATCCATGGTCGAGGGGTAAGGCTCTCGACTACGAATCCGAAGGTCGCGGGTTCAAATCCCGGCGTGCGCAAGTAAATTTTATTTAATTAATTTGTGTTGTTTAACAAATAATTAATTTAAAAATAATATATAACATATTTGCGCACGTTCCAGAGTGGAAGATACTCTCAGTATCGCCCTGGTGAAAGACCACCATTCAGAATTGAAACGTTGCTTGAAATGGCTTTTAGCCGTGTTTGGTGACCAGATCTGAATAGCCAGGTATTTCCCCACCTTCCTCCCTTCCCCTTCTCCTTCCCCTCCCCAATACCTTCAGTCTCACAACATTCCCCAATTGGGAATGCCATAGTCTCACTGGCTCCAGACGGTTGGGAGCAGTTGGGACTCTTGTGCGGTATTCATGTAAAAATATATATATATATATATATGTGTATATTAATAAAGTGGTGAATTCAAAATAATTTTAATTCATTTACTTTAATATCTTGTCGAGTAAGTCGCGAAAACCTTAGAAGGGGTCTTACCACGCAACTGCCTGTGTAAACTATAATTGTATAAATGTGTATATTGTAATCCGGGGAAGACGAAAAACGACAAGCCATTCAGATATTCGCCATAAACCACAAAGTTTCCCCGTTAAATCCCTACGCTTGGATACTAACTAACTCCATAGCTTCTCTACAATTCTGTTATTTACTCGTCCTTCTTATTTCCCTTATAAAATGTTGGCTGCATTTTAGCGTAATTGCGCTAACGGCTTGTTTTCTGAAATTTTAACACTCTTTACATCCAATTTACAAAGCAATCTTTTCGTAATTTATTTTAAATGACGACTATATAAATAAGTATGTGAAACTGTAAAATATAAATACAAAACTTTATACTAATTATTATATTTTGTAAAGTATTGAATCTGTTTGTGTTTTTTTCTTAATCCTCCTCACGCGGACTAGAGTTATTTCATTTGATTTCATCTAATTAGGTGCGTCTTCAATGTCGTTTTTAGTGCTATTTTTAAGGTTATTTCTTTGACCTCTTTCAGTCAGACGTTAATTCTTGACTGTACTCATTAAACTAGTTCGTTTTATGTCTGAGGGAAGGATGTTGGGGAGTTTTCTTGCAAAATATATGTGGTGTCTTTGTCCGAAAGTAGTTTTAACATGGAATGTTTTTATGTCACTTTGATTCCATCTACGAGTAGTTTCACGTGGTCTAGTGGGGGGTTCCGCATTTTTTAATAGTATCAATAATATATTTGTAGTACATTTAGTACGTCTAATAGAATGTACGATTTAATAGAATTATTGTTTTTGTGTTTAATTCGTAGAACTCAATTTAAGTATTATTTTTTTTTATTTAATTTAAATCAAATTGAACAATGTTATTATTAAATTCTGCCTAAGACTTATTTATAAGATCTTATGTACTCCCACCCAATTCCAATTGAACAATGTTATTATTAAATTCTGCCTAAGACTTATTTATAAGATTTTATATACTCCCACCCAATTCCAATTGAACAATGTTATTATTAAATTCTGCCTAAGACTTATTTATAAGATTTTATATACTCCCACCCAATTCCAATTGAACAATGTTATTATTAAATTCTGCCTAAGACTTATTTATAAGATTTCATGTACTCCCACCCAATCCCAATTGAACAATGTTATTATTAAATTCTGCCTAAGACTTATTTATAAGATTTTATGTACTCCCACCCAATTCCAATTGAACAATGTTATTATTAAATTCTGCCTAAGACTTATTTATAAGATTTCATGTACTCCCACCCAATCCCAATTGAACAATGTTATTATTAAATTCTGCCTAAGACTTATTTATAAGATTTTATGTACTCCCACCCAATTCCAATTGAACAATGTTATTATTAAATTCTGCCTAAGACTTATTTATAAGATTTTATGTACTCCCACCCAATTCCAATTGAACAATGTTATTATTAAATTCTGCCTAAGACTTATTTATAAGATTTCATGTACTCCCACCCAATCCAAATTGAACAATGTTATTATTAAATTCTGCCTAAGACTTATTTATAAGATTTTATGTACTCCCACCCAATTCCAATTGAACAATGTTATTATTAAATTCTGCCTAAGATTTATTTATAAGATTTTATGTACTCCCACCCAATTCCAATTTGGACGGGTTTTTAAAAATAATGATTTATAATCGATAAAACCGATTTAGTCAGAAAATAATTCAAATTCTCAATTATGTGATGTTTTTACATTTGTAATATGTGCCGTATTTAAAAGATAATATTTTCTTAATTGATTTATTTAAATGTGTTGTATTGTTTTGATAATGTGAACATACTGAGAAGCGGTGAGTATATAATTTTCCTTACTTCATTAATTAATGTTTATTAATTAATGATCAATCGTTCGTTTATCAATATCAAATTATTCATTTATATTTAATCTAACACCCTTTAAATTATTTCTAATTTTGAAGCTGTCAATTCATGGTGGAATTCCATATTAAAAAGATTTTTTTATTAAAAAACCTTTGTAACTTTTTTCCACTTATGTTTCACCCTATCACGGGCATCCTCAGACTGGTACAATGAATACTAAATCTATGGTATATATATAGCATGGATGTCGGGAGTGAGTTCCCTGCTTTCTAATATTGTTTTTATTATTTGAAATTTATTTTATTGCTGACAGTACTGTTTACTGTACTGTAACTATCGTGATAGGGTGAAACCGGTCCGGTCGAAAATACATAAGTGGAAAAAAGTTACAAAGGTTTTTTAATAAACAAAAATTCATTCTAAGACTATTTCTTTATATGTGACTCTTTCGTCAGAGTGTGTTCCCGCAGTTTGAAAATGGCCTTGACCGCCGAAACAGCTGTCACAATAATAAAAACTAAAAACGTTTGCAGAACTTAATAACATTATTAAATTTCATTTGGATTAAATAAAAAAAAGATTTAATGGAACATTTGAAAATAAACAATAATATATTATTTATAAAGCCAAGTCGTTAGTTTAATAAGGGTACTTACCTTGGAGAAGCTATCGTCAAAGCCAAAGCCGGTAGGCTATGGTATTAATAGAACTACTTGAAAATTTAAATAAAAACCAACCGATGTGTACCCGGCCTTGCTCGGGATTTTTTTTTTTAATAAAGTTATGAAGTTTTGAATTCTTGCTTGTCATTAGGGTGCCATAATTGATTTGACAGCGAAAGTAACTATCTCCAAATTAAGAAACATTCATTTGAATATTTTATTTCATTCCAAACGTTTATTTTTTCAAAATATATCAGAATCATACCGTTCTTAGGTAGGTACCTACTCGTATTTTCCATTTTGAAAATATTCTACCCAAAAAACTTTCTTGTTTTAAATATGCAATCTGTGGCTAAACAGAGTGTTATATCTATGGGCTAACCTAAATAAAACATGGCGGGTTCAATGTTTTTCGTACTAATTTTAAATCGTTATAGCAACAGTTTTACATATTGGATTTCATTCAAACTACTTTCTAAACCTTTCCGGCGCTAGTAAAAATAAACTGTGTTATTTTCAGCGAAACCGGTCAAACGAACAAACTGACATTGATGTTATATATATATAGATGTTTGTACAACATTGCTCATTATGCCATCTTTCTTATTTACAAGAACATTTTATAAAATTCCACGTAACATGAAAATCATATTTGCCAGTTGATTGATGTATGTTTGTACTTGTATAATAGTTGAATAATTAGACGTCAACACCAAATTCATGTTAAATTATTGAATGACGAGGTACCCACTGCTGGAGCAGCAAAGTGTAGTCATTAATCATCCAATTATATTTCAGTTTGGATTACAATATTACCAGCGCCATGCCATGCTTCCTAGATTTTATATTTTGTGAGCTTGTCAAGTAGGACTTTATCCCGGGCACTTATCACATGGAAATAAAGCTATCTCTTATATCGGAGGTTGGACGCTATTGAGGGGGATCTTAGCGTAATACTATTATATTAAATTTAATGTAAATACAATTTAATAACAATTTGATTAACATTACATTTTTTTTAATTAAATGGAGTTCTGCGGTTTAAATACTAAACCAATTAATGAATCAATGGGCATAATAGCTTTATTTTTCAACTGGCATTAGGACAGGATTTTATCCGTCTTTTTTCCCAGTTATCGTGTCTTTTAGCAGATAATTCACAAATAATATTTTTGAATGACTTTCATCTCCGTCAGAGTGTTTTAAATGCGAATGAAGAACTTTTATTTTTATTTAGCTCAAATCAATAATTATTTTATTTTATTTTCTCCAAACGATTGGTATTCACTTTGTTCATCATTATTAATAAATGAATTAAAATTTATTTTGTATTCACCACTTTATTTATATATACATATCTACATGTTTCGCAAGCGATGCTTTCAAAATACGATTTTATTTATTTATTCTACAATGTTTTATAATAATTTTTGATTTATGACTTACCTACTTTAATCAATTTTTGTTTACGTTTATAATTTGTCTATTCTTAAATTGTTGTTTTCTATGTTTATCATGTGTCTATACTTTACTTGACATTATAATTTTGTAGTATTCTATATATTCTTGATGAAAGCCTTAAGAATAATATGTATGTAGTTAATTAATATAATATGTGTGTAGTTAATTAATAAAATATGTATGTAGTTAATTAATATAATATATATGTAGTTAATTAATATAGTATTCGTGTAGTTAATTAATATAAAATGCATGCAGTTAATTAATATAATATGTGTGTAGTTAATTAATATAATATGTATGTAGTTAATTAATATAATATGTATGTAGTTAATTAATATAATATGTATGTAGTTAAGTAAAGAAAGTGAAATAATTACGTATAATTTCTTCAAAAGATTGGTATTCACTTTGTCTCGTCATTATTAATAAATCAATTAAAAATTACTTTGTAATCATCACTTTATTAATATATACATATCAACATGTATCGAATGCGATGCTTTCCTCATCAGGAATATATAGAATACTAAAAAATAGACAGATGATAAACATAGAAAACAATAAGAATAGACAAATTACAAACATAATCAAAAATTGATTAAGGTAGGTAAGTAATTAATGAAAATTGTTAATAAAAAAATATTATTAAACATTGTATTAACAAATTTATATAAGAAATTAAACATAAATTGTTTTTAATATTAATATTAATATGAAAATAAATTCAAGAGATAGCCGTTTAAAATAAATATTTGATTATTATTTATATTTAATTGTTTATTGACACTTTTTCAGATGTCTTATATTTCAAATTTGTCTAATTGTGAACCCTTTGTATTTAATTATTCCACAGTTTAATACATTTTTGCTTATGTTTATATTTTGTCTATTCTTACATTATTGTGTTATATGTTTATCATTTGTCAATACATGACATTATTATTTTTTTAGTGTTCTGTATATTCCTGAAGAATAAAGATCCGCTTTCGAAACATGTTGATATGTATATATTAATAAAGCTATGAATACAAACTAATTTTTAATTCATTCATAAATAATTATGCATTTTGTTTAACTTAATAAATTATAAAAAACTAAATGGAAAATCCATGTGCAATTTTTATGAGCAGACGGAAACGACACAATTTTTCCCTTTGCAAGATTTTAATTAGACGGACGAAAACATCTTCAAATGATAGTATACTCGTAGATCGCGTTTGTTTGGTTTTAATTATTTGCATGTTGGAGAGCAGTTCGGGGGGAATTTTCAACCAATTTCTTGAGAGAAATAATGTTATTGACACAAATCCTGTTTATTGTGTATAATTACTTGAAATTCTTGCTGGCTTCTGTAGTTGGCATGTCGTCAACACACGAGTCACGGAGTTGCGAAACCCGCTGTGGTAATTTCTGCTGTTTTTGATGTATTAGCGAAAATCCAATAAAATACGAAAGCATCTTAAGCTACTAAACAAAAGATTAATATTTTTGGCTAAATCTCAAAAGAATAGTGTATTTTTAATCGTTGTAGAGAATATTAACAAATCCCACATCTTTATCGTTTTATATAAAAATGAATGTCCGTCCTTAATTTCATCTAGATCTCTATATTAGAACTGGAAAGGCTTAGAGAGTAATTTGAATGCAATCCAATATGTAAAACTGTTGCTAGAACGTTTTAAAATTAGTATGAAAAAGATTGAACCCGCCGTGTTGTATTGAGGTTAGCCCACAGATATACCACTCTTGTTATCCACAGATTACATATTCAAAAGAAGAAGGTTTTTTTTGGGTAAAATATTTTCAAAATTGAAAACACAAGTAGGTACCTATTTAAGAATTATATTTTTTAGAAATATTAAAAAAAATAAAAAATTAAATTAATGTTTGTTAATAATTTATTCAAAAAATTGGCATCCACTTTGTGGCGTCATTATTAATAAATTAATTAAATAATATATTTTGTATTCACTACTTTATTAATATGCATGTTTCGAAAGCGATGCTTTCTTCATCAGGAATATATAGAATGTGATGAAGAAAGCATCGCTTTCGAAACATGTAGACATATCTGTTTATATTAACAAATGGGTGAATACAAAGTATGTATTCTTAATTAATTTATTAATATTCGTTTGTTATAGATACAGATAGTTACTTTCACTGTCAAATCAATTATGGCACCCAAACGACAAGCAACAATGCGCAACTTCATAACTACATTAAAAAAAAAATCCCGAGCTAGGCCGTGTACACACCAGCTAGTGAAACAGAAACGACACAAAAAACTCGACGATCGCATATGGGACATGAACCCAGAACCTCTCGGTATATTCGGAACCAGGACTCTGTGCATCTGAGCTTATGCCACCTTATTGGTTTACGTAATTTCTAACGATATTATCTCAATTTTAAGAACTTTAATGTTAATATCATCTTCAATTAATTCTAATATATATTTTTGGCTGCTATTTTTGCTATATGACTGCAAAATTGTACCCGACTTTATTTTCAATCTAAATGATATGTGTCTCGGACATATCCATCCGATTTTTACTTATATAGCACATCTATTAACCTTTTCTATTAAGTCCAGGATGATCTCCAGATTAACATTTTCCAGAGTGGGCTTTTTTTTTCAGGCTGAGATATGATTCATGGAGATTGTAGCTGCATTATATAAATTCACATGGTTTGATTTATGTTATTAACCAAGTCCAAAGCTTTGTAATGCTATATTTTTCAGAACTTAATTAAATTATACCTACTCTACTGTACTTATTTAGAATATGTACCAGATAAGCTACTAATAGTACCTTGTCAAAAGGAGCTTACTTAAACAATATTACATATTAACACAATAAATTAAAGTAAACATACTCTACTGTACTGACATAGAATTTGTAGCAGATAAGCTACTAAAGGTAGCTTTTCAAAAGGAGCTTACTTAAACAATATTACATATTAACACAATAAATTAAAGTATACCTACTCTACTGTACTTACATGGAATTTGTACCAGATAAGCTACTAAAGGTAGCTTTTCAACAGGAGCTTACTTACACAATATTACATATTAACACAATAAATTAAAGTATACCTACTCTTCTGTACTTACATGGAATTTGTACCAGATAAGCTACTAAAGGTAGCTTTTCAACAGGAGCTTACTTAAACAATATTGCATATTAACACAATAAATTAAAGTATACCTACTCTACTGTACTTACATGGAATTTGTATCAGATAAGCTACTAAAGGTAGCTTTTCAACAGGAGCTTACTTACACAATATTACATATTAATACAATAAATTAAAGTATACCTACCCTTCTGTACTTACATGGAATTTGTACCAGATAAGCTACTAAAGGTAGCTTTTCAACAGGAGCTTACTTAAACAATATTACATATTAACACAATAAATTAAAGTATATCTACTCTACTGTACTTACATGGAATTTGTACCAGATAAGGTATTAAAAGTAGCTTTTCAACAGGAGCTTACTTAAACAATATTACATATTAACACAATAAATTAAAGTATACCTACTCTACTGTACTTGTATAGAATTTGTACCAGATAAGCTACTAAAAGTAGCTTTCCAACAAGGAGCTTACTTAAACAATATTACATATTAATACAACAAATTAAAATAGTCATAAATATAGCAGAAGAATTGTAAAATTAAATAAAACAAACGCTTTGTTATAAACCACTAATGCATTTAATTTTTCGCCAACCGGTTTCGCTTAGATCAAGCTTCGTTAGGGCAAATATATATTAATGTTGTCTCCCTCTTCCACATAATACTTTTCTATTGTTGTTTCTCTCTAATATTTAGTTCCTTTTTTTTCTTTCTTTTGTACTTTCTCTATTTCGCTATATTGTATTCTGTAACTATAACCGATAACTGTTAATGGGTATATAATTTAAAAAATATTTATCATAAACATTTTTCTCTTTAAAAACATTATTTGGTCGCTGGTTCATAAATTAAATGTATCACAATTTAAATAATTACAATTGATTTACAAATATGCAGGGTAAAATTGGAAGGGTAACATGGGATCCAGAGACTTACCTGATCCTTATTTCTCCACAATCCTCTTCTTTCGCTGTCGATGCACTTGATCACATAACTAACTAACTAACCATCCCGCCGATTCCCCGCAGGGATAGGCAGAGAGAACGGACCGCCAAACAACTCGATCTTGGCATACACTTCTTGCTTCATTCACATTCATACAACGCCTCATACATTCTCTTCTGTTATTCCGACTTCTGACATGGCCCGACTCGAATATTACACTCCTCTCTTCTTTCATTCGCTCTACATGCCCAAACCATCTAAGCGTCCCTTTCTTAATCTTGCTCACTACTCTTACATCAGCCTTGCATTCTTTACGAATATCAATATTTTTCACACGATCATACATGGTTTTACCACACATTCGTCTCAGAGATCTCATTTCTACAGCATTTAGTCTACTTTCATCCTTCCTCTGCCAGTTCCATGCCTCACTGCCATACATCAGGGTTGGTATCAACACTCCATTGTGGACTGCTAGCTTCGCTTCTTTGAACAACTTTTTGTTTGCGCCAACCGCATTCAGTCCTCCGTTAATGGAGTTTCCTGCATTCATCCTTCTTTCAATATCCCTATCAGTCTTTCCATCAAAATGCAAGAGTAGATTGAAAAGTGGTTTAGGTTATGAAATATTAAAACACAGGTAGATACTCGTTTATGAGTATAAGTATAAGCAACAGCGGTTGAAAATAATCATGACGTACTTAGTCAATCGTTACCAGCGCAACTAATTACGTTCATCGTTATTTCGAATTATTAAATAATTAAATGCATTAAGCATTCAAGTTGAACCATTACTGGCGCAACTGATTGCGTTCATCGTTATTTCAAATTATTAAATAATTTAATACATTTAGCATCCAAGTTGAACCATTACCGGCGCAACTGATTGCGTTCATCGTTATTTCGAATTATTAAATAATTTAATACATTTAGCATCCAAGTTGTACCATTACAGGCGCAACTGATTGCGTTCATCGTTATTTCAAATTATTAAATAATTAAATACATTTAGCATCCAAGTTGAACCATTACAGGCGCAACTGATTGCGTTCATCGTTATTTCGAATTATTAAATAATTTAATACATTTAGCATCCAAGTTGAACCATTACAGGCGCAACTGATTGCGTTCATCGTTATTTCGAATTATTAAATAATTTAATACATTTAGCATCCAAGTTGAACCATTACAGGCGCAACTGATTGCGTTCATCGTTATTTCGAATTATTAAATAATTTAATACATTTAGCATCCAAGTTGAACCATTACAGGCGCAACTGATTGCGTTCATCGTTATTTCGAATTATTAAATAATTTAATACATTTAGCATCCAAGTTGAACCATTACCGGCGCAACTAATTACGTCATCGTTCTTTCGAATTATTAAATAATCCCTCTCCGTCCCTCTAACCCTGTGTATTGACTAAATAATTAATTTCACAGGATATTTTTAATGTTAATATCGCATAACTCTGAGTCTGCCCAACTATCTGGAGTCGGTGAGACTATGACATCTCCGAATGGGGTTTGTTGTGAAGCTCAAAGACGTGGAGAAGAGGAATGTTGGTGATTAACTGGCTATTTAGATCTGGTCACCAAGCATGGCTAAAAACATTTCAAGCACCTGGTATTACAAGAAGTGCTTTTCTCCTCACATTCCAAGTTTTCACTATTGTTTTAACTGGAGTGCTACAAGCTTATAAAAAAGTTTTCAAATTAGCTTTTGAAGATCGTCCCATCAATCACATTCCAACATCATCCCGGGTGCGTCAAGAATATAATTACCGTCGTATCCACCTTTCAGTAGAGCAGGAAAGGGGGAGTTTGTATCGTTTTCGGAAATATTATTAATAGAAATAATATTGATAACGATATTTATTTATTTGAAACACACATTATTTAACAAAATTTAAGAAAGCTTTGACTGCCCAACTAGGAACAAATCCCGTTTTAGGACAGTCAAATTGACAAGTTTGGTTCACATTAAGTGCCATTACAGAAAAACAGAACGGAATAACGTATTGATATAGTATGTTAATGTAATATATCTAGAAAAAAGTATAATAATTACGTTTAAAGAGATTATGTATGTGTTTGATAGGTACTGGTTGGAAAGATAATATTTTTAAGTAATATTGATAAGATTGAGTTATTTATCAGTCCGCTTTATGAGCCGACGACGAAACTCGGTGATGCGGCAAATAGTTAATAACATATTTAATATATTTTATTCAGTAAGCAACTTTAGTAAATTGTTTACAACGAAATGTTTGTCCTCTTTCCTTTCCGTGGTTAGGGTTTTTAATCCAGTTAAGATCTTTACCCAAAAATCACAAATAATGTAACATAAATTCATAAATGGTATTGGTTATATACTCGTATCATGTGGATCGAGTGACCTCCGTGGTCGAGGGGTGAGGTCTTTGACTACGCATCCGGAGATTGTCGGTTTAAATCCTGGGGTACCCGAGTTAACTGAACAACCATCACGCCGTTTCACTGCATGGTTAGGCAGAGATGACGGAACGTCAATCAACTCGATCTTGACATGCACTTATTGCTGCATTCACACTCATAAAACGTATCATACATTAGCATATTATTAATAATATTCAGCATCATGAATAGCAGAATTCCGACTTCTGGCATGGCCCGACTCAAGTATTGGATCCATTTGATCGTACCATGTCTCCCTCGGACGTCCCCGGCTTCTTCTTCCATTCATATTTGCGTCATATATTATCCTTACAGCTTTGCATTCTTTACTAATCTAACATTTTTCACACGATCATTCGTGGTTTTACCGCACATATCTCATTTCTAAAGCATTCAGTCTGCTTTCATCCTCGAGTTAACTTTATTTTATTCAATTGTATTACTTCACGTGTAATTCAGATAAAATAATATACATCGTATACTTGCGGCACGTTCCATATCGGTAGTTACTTAGATACTTTCAGTATCGCCCTGGTGAAAGATCACCATTCAAAATTGAAACGCTGTTCGAAATGAGTTTAACCGTGTTTGGTGATAAGGTACTTCTCCACCTTCATCTCCCGGCTCCCCTATCTCTTCCTCTTCTTCATACTCTTCAGCATCACAACAAAGCCCAATTGGGGATGCCATAGTCTCACTGGCTTGTGATTCAACTTTTCATAAAATTAACTATTCCGCAGAACTTTTAACCATCCTTTTCTATTTATTTGTATTGCAACAGCGTTCTGCGATAGTCAGGAGAGACCTAACAACACGCGAATAACAATTCGCACATTTAACGTAACACAATAATAATAATAATAACTACGGGTACCTGACAATTATTGTTATTATCTAGTAACCTTATTTCACCCTCCAGCCTGGCAAAATCGTACGTACCGCCATCTTTTCCGCCATTTGCTTTTTCTTAAATATGTACACTATCCAGCAAAATAACGTATTCATTTCAAATAAATTAATAAAATTTAACAAAAGCATAAAAATAAAACTTGACTTTTTGGAACCTTTTTGATTTACAGAAAAAAAAATTATGCAAAAAAAAACATTTAATTATATTACAAAAATTAATTAATATTTTGTGTCTATGTTTTTGGTCGGTGTCTGTTCTTCATGCTCACTTACTATGGAACGTTTTCAAAGGAAACTTTCGGAATGAAATTTGAATTAGCTCTAAATTCGGATCGGTTTTTTAAATTGTATTACTGAATTCGTTCTAGTTCTAGTTCTGACCGCTAGGATCGCTAGTAATAAGTTTGGCAATTTAACACATTACCATAAAATATCGTTTTTTTCAGATTTTCCATCAGTCAAAAGTTTGAACGATTATTGTGGAACTTTCGTCATGGGTTGCTGTAAATGTCGTGATTTTTAAACCTTCGGACCTTTGTTTTAGTAAGTATTATCCATTTATTTAATCTCACCGATTCGCGTAAATATAGGATTACGGAATTTCGTGGGCGATGGCAAAATTTTGAGAAAAAATGCTATCTATCGAATTGGATAGTGAAAACGGTCGTTTTTCGCCTCCTCAAAAACACAGGTCGACTTTTTGAGCAAACATAGACCTTCCGGTGTTTCGAATGGATGGGGCGTTAAAGGTGATTTTTCACTGCATACCCTTGTCTGAAAAAAAGGCGACTTAGAACAATGCTATATGGTATACTCGTATATACTCGGATGACTTGTATAGGGTCGTTTTTGTGAAAAATCACCTCAAGGAAGATGTACAAATACTACTTGGTAGGGTTTATCTTATTATGTACAGATACAGAAACATACTTACCTAGTAGGAAACTCCAGATAAAAACGTTAAATAACAAAGTTTTTGCTTAAGCAGATACAATTTTGCACGCACCGGTCATACTATTAGAAAACACTGCATATTGCATGATATTGCAGTTACTATTTAAATCCTATTTGTCATTGACATTATATTTATTAGAAGATTATTGGCAAAAGAAGAGTAGGCATTAATTAACTCTAGGTTGAGAGCCGTTACCGAAGACGCAAGAGTCTTCAAAGGGGCTGAGGTTGAAACCGACCACTTCCTGGTTGTGTCGAGTGTAAACCTCTTCCGCGGCTGTCGCTCTAAAGTGAAAACGATGTCGACTGCAACAAGAGTCAAAATAGAAAAACTACAAAATAATTTTGTGAGAAGTAAGTATGAGAGTTATGTAGAGATGAGATTTATGAGAAGGAAATGAACTTTCGCTATGTTAATTAGGTATGCAACTGAACCATTCGTGGATATGACTTTCCGACGAGATGAGTTTGGAGTTTCGCTCTGAATTCTGTATAGTCTTTAATCAATCTAGGCATAGGTTATAATTACTATTAATTACATTTAATATGTATTTTTTTATGTAACTAAATATAATTTTCAGTAATGCACAACGAGCGGCCCGCGAGTAAATTTTGTTTGGGCAAACCTGGGAGTAACGAAAATGAGTGTCGATTTTTTTTATTAATAACAATCGTCCGGGTACCCGGGTGCCAGATTCAAAATATTTAACGGTTTCCATTATGTTTTACAAAAATACGAAAGGTTATCGCGACAAACTTATATTTTTCCTGATTCAGCCGCCCAAAATTACACGCATATTTATCTATTACGAATATATTCTTTACGATTTTGAGATCAATAAAAATCTGACAGCATTTTTTGGTTTCACCTGAAGGGACATCCTCTTCACGGTGGCTTTAATTAATGGTCACCGTTTATTTGAAAACCTGATTTACGAATAAATTTTTAGTGTTTTTTATTAAGATTTATATTGAATCCTGAGATATTAGCGTAAAGCTATTATAAAAATGACGTATTTTAACTGGATACCTAGTACCATATTTGTTTTATAATTGGTATATCACTAATGGCTCCGGACAGTTGGGATGTTTGTAGGGTGTTCACCGGTAGCGTGAATACCCTATAAACTCTATGACCAAAGGTAAGCTGCAGTCTTTTCGATTGTAATCGCTTAAGGTAGAATATTTTTCTGACCATGAAACACTCCATTTTTATTATTGTCTTCGGTTGATTGTTGTAAAAAATATATTAAAAAATGTATTAAGAAAAAAATTGATAAATTTTAGACAGACATTTAAATTCCACATATTTGTGGAGTTTTTATGACGATATTTTTTTAGGGTAAGCGTAGCTTTTCAGCACTAGACTGCACGCCACTAGTATCCATATAAAATTAAAGTAAAATTTTCACTACCAAAGTTAACCATGTCAAGATGTGGTTATGCTACGCTCTTTGGCCTGCGATTATGATATTATATATTGAAAATGGATAAATGTGCCCTCTGGCGAAAAAGGTTGTACATTACTGATTTACATAATAATTCTTCTGAACAATGATGGGTAGAGAGGGAATTTTTTTTTTTTGGACAAGAAACGGTGAATCCATAAAAAAAACAATTTTTATAAAGATGGTGCAACTTTAGCATTTTTCCGCTAAATATATTTTTTTTCTTTGAACATCACATTATCAATTTTCATTTAGTAAATATGTTTTTACCTGAACTTGTAATAGGTTTTGTAAATTCTTCGAAAAGAATTAGTATAATTTAAACCAGGCCGTCGTATTTAATAATAAAAATAACAAATAATAAGACTAAATGTCTATAGCGCAGTTTTGAGAATATTCACCTCAAGTGCGCTTTATACTAACTAACCTAACCTAATATAATTGTAAAATAACATATAGTATATCTGTTATTATAGTATATATGTGCAAATTAAAACTATGACATGACATATTCATGAGCAGCAGACACACTTACAGGCACAATTTAGAATAAACTAGGTATAAATAATCAAATGTAAAGTACAAATAGCAATGGAGCAAGAGACTGTTAAATGGTATTATATACGTGGTTTTGATATTCTTGAGAAATACGAATTTGAGATAACAACGGGATTGCCCATTTTTGTTGGTAACTTTGAAAATAACCTGAATGATCCTGATTTAGAAACAAAACTATTTAAAAACTTAGATATGCTCCTACCACATCAGTAGATATTGATAGAAGTTTGTCGATTTTCTGACACATGTTTATTGACAGAAGACTTCACATTCCCTGAAAGTTTCGGAAAATACTTCTTTGTTAACTATGTTAATTGTAAGGCATAATTTAAATCTAATATTATTTTCTTTTTTTCCGTTTATTGTGTTTATTTATATCAATAAACTCCTTGTAATAAATGGTTCCTTTTACTTTAATTACCTTCGCCAAATCTTATTTGATAACACGATAAAGTAAAGTAAAGTAAAATAAAATAAAGTGAAATAAAGTATAGTAAAATAAAGTAATGTAAAATAAAGTAAAGAAAAATAAAGTAAATTAAAGTAAAAAAAGTAAAGTAAAACAAAATAAAGTAAAATAAAGTATATTAAAATAATGTAATGTAAAATAAAGTAAAGTAAAACAAAGTAAAGTAAGATAAATTAAAGTAAAGTAAAATAAAATAAAGTACAGTAAAACAAAGTAAAGTAAAATAAAATAAAGTACAGTAAAACAAAGTAAAGTAAAATAAAATAAAGTAAAATAAAAAGTAAAATAAAGTAAAGAAAAATAAAGTAAAGTAAAATAAAGTAAGGTAAAATAAAATAAAGTATAGTAAAATAATGTGTTGTAAAATAAAGTAAAGAAAAATAAAGTAAAGTAAAATAAATCATAAAGATTGCGAAAATTATGATACATTTTCTACTGTCTCAGATCAATCCTTAACCTACAAACTATAAGAAGTGTTTACTTTGCACTTTTTCAGTCAAGCTACATATAGTATTGTAGGATGGGGAGGTTGTGCAGCATCAATTATTTATCCCATAGTCACAACTCAAAAAATGTTGGCAAGAGTAATGTTCAAATTTCACCCATCAGAACCACTGTTTAAAAAATTCGCAATGCTAGATAGATAGCTATCCATTAAGACTATTCCCATGTACATATGGAAAAAATGATTTAATGAACAAAACACAGCAAAAAATTTACATCACACCTAAAATGCATAATTCCTCAAACGAAAACAGCCTTCGCCCAACGACAGTTCTCTTATATTGCTTCCAAAATGTTCAACTCACTGACTATTGATACTAGGGACCCGAAATCAAATTTGGTTATTTGCAAAAGGAAGGAATTATTTCAAAGAATATCTTACATGATAAAAGAGATTATTATTAATATATAACTTATTTAATAATATTTGTTTTTTTCAACTAATACGTACATTTGATTTTACTTATGTATTTACTAAATGCTTCCTTTTAACTTTTCTTCCAAAGTCCAACTTTATATTAAATGCTTGTGTTTCTATTTCTAATTATGTTATCATAATATTTTAATTCTTTATACGCAGGTATACAACACGCTTCGACTACCATAATACGGGCATGTGCCTAGTTTGGTACTTCAAAAAATTACAAAATGAAAACTCTCTACCAAACTTTTGAAATAAAAAAAAATAAAAAATTCCAAACATAAGTAACATTAAATGAAAAAAGAATATAAGTGTTTTTATAATATAAACAGGTAAGTTTGTTTTCATCCACTTCAATTTAATATACTGATCGGCCGGTTTCGGATGTACCCTTCCTTCGTCGGGACTATACTCGAATTAAAACTATTTTTGTTTCTGCGAATCAAACATTTAACTTTTTTGTCATATTTTAGCGCATTTAAATGGGTATATTATATTTTTTAATATTTCCTTGTATTTGTCCCTCTTCCTACTATTGAGATTCGGCTAACCATCAAACATACGAGTATTAGAAAACATCATCTGGGGAAGCAGCACCGGGCAAGAGGTGGCCTTCTCGGATTTATCACTGGAAATGAATCTTACTGCTGAAAGGGAACAGTTACTGTTCCTTCCAGAGCTCCACGAGAAATATTGTCGCCTTAAATGAACCTGAGCGATGCGATTTTTCAAGCTTTACAATTTCTGCAGTACATATTTGCAAAAAAAAATCTTTTATACCATCTCGAGATACGGGAATTCTTCTCACACGTCCCTTGAGAATGCCCGAGACAAGGGTTATAAAAATATAAATTCATTTTTAAGTGGATGCTTTCATATAGGAATCTTGGCTATTTTGCGTCGTTAGTTATTTCAGAAATGTGAAAGAAAAGCAGAAAGATAAATTTTGATGAATATACGTAATTCTTAAAAAATTTCTTTATGAAAAATTACAAAAAGTCTTTGTGTTCTCTGAAGTCGGCGGTCAGAGATGCCCCGAGTAGGTTCGTTGATAATTTATCTGGTTCATTCAAATGAATACCAAAGTAATAGTAAAAGTAATCATTATTATTAAGGAAGTCCAATGAAAAACATTATGACTTTAAAAATATATACTCATATAGATCAACAAACGCCGATTCTGAATATAACTTGTATTAAAAATGAATAAATAATCATCTCATCAAAATATCTTGTTTCCATTGTATTTGGAACATCTGACGTCACGTGTGTATTTTGATTAGTATGGAGAATTTTATTTATCGATTTTGTTTTGTATTTTAAATACGTATTTTTTTTTTTAGTTTTGAGGAAATTTAAACTAAATTTGTGCGACTTTAAGCTCTATAATTGATGTTATATATGAAAAAAAAACTAGTATTAATAACAAAAATTAGGGTATTCATCAACAAACCAATTGTCAATATGGATATTTTGGTAATGTTAATTCTCAATACTATTATTATTCTTTGAGTTAAAGCTACTAAAAAGGTACATAATGTTAATGCTTATGTTTAGTTCTGGTTTACTATGAATAGAATGTAAAATTATGTACGATAAAGATCATCCTTGCTTTGAAATTTGACATTCTATCCTCAAAACCGACTTGAAAAATTGAAAATTATTTTATCCATGAAAAGTAACTTTAGAAAGAAAACGCAATATTCTGATATTTAAGCTTGAAGCCATTATTAATAAACCATAATTGGAGTGGATTTCTTATTACGAAACAAGTTAAAACTGTTGAAACTTCGAGTGTTGGTCTGTCATTACATTTATTTCATTTTCAATGGAAACAAGTCCATTACCAGGCGTTTGCATCCCAACATCTGATGTCTAGAGAAATGATTTTTAGGGAAAAACGAACGTAATCTAAATCGAGGACGAAAATCAGATCCCCAAAACGTTTGTATGTAAAAACTACGTAACCATGACTACATTATGATTGTAGAATATGGAGATCTAAAAAGAATAAACAGTGAAACAAATACTTGTTAAATAAAGAAGTTGTTTAAACTCGTTCAGGGTATTTTTATTTATTAATTTTATATAATACTGACATTTTAAGGTAAAGAATAAATATAAAAAATACATATATATATATATTATAGGATTTTTTTCATAGTCCTCCTCATTAGGAAACCCTCTTCTGAGGCGAACTAGGTTTTGAATAAGGAGGTTTCAGCGACTTCTATATTTCAACTTTAATGTTTGGGTAGGGTATTTCCAGTCATTTATATGAGGTTTTTTAGGAATACTAGTCAGTTCTTCTTTTGTTAATTCCTTAGGACAAGTTTTGCCAGATCGATCAAAGTAATGCAATTATTGATTGAATTATTTGTTCGATACTAAGTGAGAGTCTGTTATATAACTTTACAGCTAAAAATTCAGAGTTTTTTTGTCGAAAAGTAGTATACATTTAGCTTGTCTAGTTGCTTTGCTCCGGAATTATGATTATAAGTATGAAGGAAAGAGGGAAAAAAAGATCACAGGGGAATGTTGGCGCGGGGATGTTCCAGGGAGACGTGGAACATTCAAGAAAAGAAATATCTACTTACTTCGTTTTTAATAATTGAATAATGTGTGTATGACGGATTGTTGGTTGACTACACTACAAGAGATTACACTAAATATAAATGCCTTCTTTATAGATTTGAGCGGGAACCAATGTCACCGATAAACATAACACCTTTTGATTGTTGGATCGAGACACCCAATCAAATTTCCGCGCTCTCTGTCTCACTTTCACGAGAAGCAGCGGGAAACGGGAGGTAAGAAGCAGTTGGAAACAAAATGGAGGAGCAGCGTGAAGTGAAAAGCAAAACCGATTACCAGTTAGCGGGAAGCATGAAACAGGAAGCAAGAAACAGCAAAAACTGAAAGCGTGACGCAACGGAAAACAGGAAAAAAGAAGGAAAGCAAAACTGGAATCGTGTAGCAGAAAGCATAGAAAAAAACAGGAAGATGGTAACAAGTAGCAAGAAGTAGTGGGAAGAAATGACTAAAAACAAAAACCCACAAGCGGGAAGAAGCGGGAAGCAAAAAGAACGATAAGCGAGAAACGAAATACCAACGCCCAATTTTAAAACAATTTCATGCTTTTGAACGAGCAGTATTCGCGGGTGGCACACGTGTCGTATCGAGCCAACCCGAGCACTGCTCGCGTGTTTTAACTTGTTTGCGTTACATAAGATAAACGATTTTATCTCATAAGGAACTAGGCTCGCCAGTTGCCACTTGACGCTTGTAGAGGTTTACGCAAATCTTTTCTTCTGTTTTAACTTATTATAGTTAGATTTGCTTATGTTTTATTAAATTTATACTTATATATCACGTAAAGTTTTTTTTTAAATTTTTTAAATACTTCTGTTTGGTTTATTTGAACTGGACAATTTTTAAATAATATAAACTCTTTAAATAAAAAATAAAAAAACTTGATGTTTTAAGTTCTATTTTTAAGCGGTTAATCGCTTCATGCTTGACACTTACGAGTAATTCCAATATTAGCTTATTAGGTTGTCATGTATTTTTATACCGGTCGATTAAACTCTAACCACCTTCTCATCCACAGAGCATGAGCAGTCCCAACAAATCAACGCCACCCGGTGTACTGGTCTCTCCGAGGGTGAACGGTAAATCAACACACGCCACTTTTAAAAAATGACAATTCATTAAAGTACAAAACAAATAAAAGCTAACCCGACATCTGATCTAACCTAATCTAAGTAGTATTTTATTAGGTTAGATTTTCAGACTTTTATTTTGGTTCATACTGTAATGACTTTATATTTAGTGTCGTATCGTATAAATTGATAGAAATGTGTTGAGAGCGCATACTAAATCAAAGTGATATAAACATTATAATGGTTTATGATTACATACTAACTAAAAATTACTTCACAAAATGTATTAACGATACTACAAGAGAAGCAACCGTTGCTGACCAAACGACCAAATCATGTATTTACCACATAATGTATCTATGTTAGATCTAATAAATATAACTCGTCGTGTGTAATTGATTTAACAATAAAATTGCTCATAATTTTATGAAGGGGCTAAATGTTCAATACCAGGATCCTAAGAAAGTGTAGCTAATAAAACAATCATTACCATTGTCTCTCAAAAACTTGTTGATAAAAAGATAAAAAATATATATATATTTGTAGATACAAATTATTGTAGTGAAGTGTTTTACACTGCATTTCTGTCTCAGCTACTGAATTATCCCTATTTCTGTCTCAGCTACTGAATTATCCCTATTTCTATCTCAGCTACTGAATTATCCCTATTTCTATCTCAGCTACTGAATTATCCCTATTTCTATCTCAGCTACTGAATTATCCCTATTTCTATCTCAGCTACTGAATTATCCCTATTTCTATCTCAGCTACTGAATTATCCCTATTTCCCAGAAGATAATCCATTTTTAAATTACCAGTGGCACTAACCACACTTTAAAACAATCTCAAACTTCCGTAACTCTTTCTTAAGCTGGAACGAAATGAATTCCTTTGCAAGTTTAATGATATTAACGGACAATACGATGGCCGCCAGCTACCAGCCGCCAGCCGCAATTTACTGTGGCGGGAAGCTAGAAATGAAATATTTATTTAATCTGTCTATCTCGCTTGCTTCGTCTCACCACTACAGTCGTTTTCCGTCTTCCGCTTCCCTAGTTACCCGTTACCCGTTACCCGTTACCCGTTACCAGTTATCCTCTATCTCTGCACAGCGCACAAGGCAGGATAAACAACTAAAGTTTGACAGTTAAACATCAGTCTCCAGAATTGCGATGGCTTGCTGTTAAACAATACAAATACTTAAAAATGGTCAAAATGCGTGAGCCCAAATATTTAATGACTTGTGAATAAAAAATAGCATATTTTGTTTTAAAAAAAAGGCATATTGTGTTATCATCAATATGGCATGGCTCTAAGCTCAAATAAGACGCTAAATGAAAAATATTTTTATTTGTTTTTACGCATTCACGGCAGATTCGTTTAAATAATTCGATTCTTATAAATCGTCTGTATTACGTTTTTGTGTTTAATAAAAACATATTTTGTATTCAAAGAGCACGGTGCGGGCGCGGAGAAACTCATCTAGTTACAAAAAAACCACTTGAGGAACGTATAATTCACTTTATTTCATTTTAGTACAGTTCCTACCGCCAATCATAATATAATTATGAAGCCATCGGACGGCGCGGCCGAAGAAATCGATTTACACTTTGATTAGTGCTTAGTGTTAACTTAACTGTATTTACTAATCGCTTGACCCATCCGTTTTCATTTTGTGTACTAATCAATTGTACTACGCAGTCGCACTTGCTACTAATTGATGCGTAAATCGTCCTAACAGAGATTATTAGTAAACTAATAACAATTACATTCTATAAACAGCTTATTATAATATATAAATATCTACATGTTTCAAAAGCAGGCTCCCCTCGTCAGGATAAACAATGTACCTACTCAAAATAATGATAATTACAGACAAATAATAAAATAATAAACAAATGGAACAAATTACAACCTTAAATAAAAAAAAAATAATGAGTGATGATAGTAGTTAAGTAATTAACAAAAAAAAATTACAATGTATTAAACAAAAAATTTATATTAGATTTTTTTTTAATTGTGTACATATATATTTTAAATAAAATCAAGAAAACAGCTAGACTGATGCCTAAGGCTTATTTGAATGTTAAATTTTGTATGCATAATACTATAAATATAGTCATGAATATGAAGATATATTTACGAGACAACTGTTTTTAAAAAGATGTTTGATTCTTTATAATATTTACTAATATTGACTTTTCACGCTTTAGATATTACATTAGTATTGGAAAAGGCAAAAATTTTGTTTAAAAATGTTTAACATATTTTAATAAATAACAGCATGAGTACTCCATAATTTATTTATTTTTAAAGTCATCCCTTTCGAAAGAAGTATAAATTACAGAACCCATTTCCGTACAGAGCTGTGAAGTTCTTCCAAGAAATACCGATCAATATAAAAGAAGAAGAAAATTAATGCACATTTGATTTTTTTTCTAAATTGTAAAGTTTAGTTTGTATTTTTAAATGTTCGTATTAGGTTATTTGTTCATATAAAAAAATAACATAGTGTAACCATTTCACAAAACACAAATAAAAAACATAATATAAAAATGGTTTGTGCACAACACTCGTAGGCCAGTGGCCTCAATTTAAAATTCCCATGGGAAGCATTTTATTTTAAAAGAATGACACCAAGAGACAAAACCAAACATTTTATAGAAGTCTCCATTTTTAGTCTTAAGTACTTGTTTATGCTTAGTCTGTTCCTAGTTTCTAAAATTTGGTTTGTTAAGAAAAGTTGTCTACCTCCGGGATGTGAATTCCAAACTTTTTCATTTTATCTTTAATTGGGAAACTCGCTAGAGCCATCGAGCAAACAAGTGCTCTGTGCCTACATTGGTCATGACAGGGAGACTGGGAGGCTAAAGAGTAGTTTCCATAATAATAATAATAATAGTTAGATGTTTTTGTGAAAAATCACCTCCATATGTCGCGCTTCGTAGGATTCTTCGCGTTGGGGAGGGTGGATAGCTGCATCGGGTGCAGAGCAGCTGTTCAAGTTGGCTGAAACTAGGTAGTAATGGTTCCAATACTATTAGGAGAATAAGGCGACCCCTAGAATCTCCTGTTGCCTAATCTTATTGAAGGTTTGCCATCACTGGAATAGTAAATGAAGATCGTTAAATAACGGAAATAATAGAAACAAAAATAATTCAACAATTTTCAAAAAATTTCTAAATACAACAAAATTAATGGAATAATAAAATGAACTGAATGTTTTAGAAAACATTTTATACTCAACGAAAGCGGTCTAGTTTGAGATCACAGTTCACCGTCAGTGAATTTTCGCAGTCTAACTTTACTAACATGAAAATGTTTTAAACATGAAAATTAACTAACTAACCATCACACCGTTACCACCTAAGGGGTAGGCAGAGAGGACGAACTACCAAGCAACTCGATCTTGGCATACACTTCATTCGCATTCATACATCGCCCCATACGTTCTCTTCTTTTATTTCTGCTTCTGACATGGCCCGACTCAAGTATTTGATTCGCTTGATCGCTCTAAGTCTTCCTCTGTCGTCCCTGGCTTCTTCTTCCATTCACATTCGCGTCATATATTCCCCTTACACTCCTTTCTACGTTTATTCGCTCTTTATTTATTTATTCTTAAATTTATAAAACAAAAAAATTAGTCACTCCTCTCACTAAGACGACGTGTTGAGATGAGCGGCTTTACATAACATTAGCCACTCATCTCACTAGGACAGTCCTGTGTTGAGATGAGCGGCTTTACATAACATTAGCCACTCATCTCACTGGGACAGTCCTGTGTTGAGATGAGCGGCTTTGCATAACATTAGCCACTCATCTCACTGGGACAGTCCTGTGTTGAGATGAGCGGCTTTACATAACATTAGCCACTCATCTCACTAGGACAGTCCTGTGTTGAGATGAGCGGCTTTACATAACATTAGCCACTCATCTCACTAGGACAGTCCTGTGTTGAGATGATCGGCTTTACATAACATTAGCCACTCATCTCACTAGGACAGTCCTGTGTTGAGATGATCGGCTTTACATAACATTAGCCACTCATCTCACTAGGACAGTCCTGTGTTGAGATGAGCGGCTTTACATAACATTAGCCACTCATCTCACTAGGACGACGTGTTGAGATGAGCGGCAACACAATTTTAATGAAACGATATACTATATGTATATTTTTTCAATGTCACCAAAATTATTCAAACTGTAAACAACTATAAAATCTACAGTAAATCTTTAATTTGAGCCGTACATTTATAGATTACAACAATAATAATTTTCATTGTAACCCAAATAACTATCATAAGGTATATGTACTCCAATTAGCCACAATCATAGGGTGACCATATTGTTGTTAACAAAAAGTATTGAGTAAATAATAATAGATAAATAATAATAGGTAAATAATAATCAGTAAATAAGTAAATAATAATACATGAATAATTGTTTTGAAAACAGATCGTAGGTACAATATATTTTACGACCAACGCATTTCTGAATAATTTCTAAATGTGTGCACGTATTTACAAACAAAAAGCAAAAACCTGCATCATGAACACAGAAAGGGTTAAAAAACAGTTTTCTTCTTAAACCAATCAATGAATTATTGGCATCCGATTTGCCCAAATTTATGATACGACATGACATGAATTGACGTGACATGACAGTTATTCACGGCCACGATGTTATTCAGTGGCAGTGCTCAAACGACACGTGCACGAGACGTGCTACTTCTGAACCAAACTCGCTCTTATTTTCCGAAAAACGTATTTCCGCCCTTTTTCAGTGTCACTTAGTATCAAAAGTTTTATTTCATCACTTCGTTCAAGTCTGACAATACCAAAAGTCAATGCAAAAAGATTCCGAACTTTCTGGAGCCGACCTTATCCATCAGTAATAAATAATAAAATTGACTTCAGTACTAACAGTATCTGTATACGTAAAATAATCTATTACACAACCTAACCATTAGGCCTCTCATCAAATGTTTCACTGATACTTTTTATGTGAACAAGAATCCCACCTGCTCGCAACAAGGGGAACAATGACATCCTTAAAATATTTATCTACGGCACATTCAAAGCCAGAGTAAAGTTAGCCTCTCGGAAGCTGTACAAATCGCAAGTGCGTCCCACTGTAGAACCTCTGGTCGGGAGCCACAAAATATCTGATTCGCCTATCTTAACAAACAGATTGCAATCTTTCTATCTTCAGAGTGGAAGATACTCTCATTATCGCCCTGGTGAAAGACCACCGTTCAGAATTGAAACCTTGCTTGAAATGGCTTTTAGCCGTGTTTGGTGACCAGATCTGAATAGCCAGGTATTTCCCCACCTCCCTCTTCCCCTTCTCCTTCCCATCCTCAATACCTTCAGCCTCACAACATTCCCCAATTGGGAATGCCATAGTCTCACTGGCTTCAGACGGTTGAGGGCAGTTGGGACTCTTGTGCGGTATTCATAAAAAAAAAATACAGACGTCAGATGGGAATGCTGTCCCTATTATACCGGTATTTTAATGGAAGATGCTCTGAGAAACTAGCGTCATTGATCCCTTCGGCACCGATGCATAGTCGGGAAACATGCCAAACGCGCGTCCAACATTTGGATACGGTTGACATTTGTCACATGATAATGGGTCGTTTATATGACTCGTTCTTATGTTCAACAGCTCGACTGTGAAGTGATCCTGTCTTTTTTAGAGGTTATTTGGAGAATGTTTGATATGAGGCAATGTGAAGTTAAGAGAATAGCATAATTTTACAAAAATACAATGTCCTGATGACAATAGAAAAACATATTCATTCCTTCAGCATGGGTTTTATGTTATTCGAATTTTCCTGTTTCTCTATTTTACAATATGTGAGAATTAATACGTTGAACACAGCGGTGTTGTCAGTTCATATTTCCTGGTTTGCTGTTGGTGTGAAACCCTTTTTTTCATTTGACCTTAACGTAAATCAAAATTATAATCAAATTTTCAAGTGTTTTCACAAAAACAAAATCAATGTTTATCATAAAATTCGCGGAGAAAAAAGGAAATGTTGGCTAACACAAGTTGATGGCAACAGCTGTGAGGAGTGATATAACATTAATTCAATTTGTCAAAAGGCTCTGGAAGGAGGCGGCTTGTTGAAACGCAAACTGTCAGCCGCGCTAATGGGAAACTTGTATTCAAAAAGCAGCTCCTATTATGCTTAAAGCTTTCTCGTACACAGTCCCATTATTTGCAATCCAATGCTAATGGATTCACGTGTCTTTGTTGTTCTAAATGAATCACTTAGTTTATGCACCTGAACTATATCGGACTTTCTTAAAACGTTCCGACGTAGAATTGGATGAAAACGGGCGAATTGCAGTTCGACTGTATGGATAGTCGCCTTGAGCTCCACTGTCTTCTTCTAAGTTTTCGAATACGCATATTCAATAAATTCGTTCTTTCCGTCTTCACATACAGTGCGCCAATATTATTAAATTTTATTAAGATTTTTTTGTCTGAAATACCAATCACACAAAAAGCCATGGAAAAAGATATGCTCGGATTTTTTTTTGTGAGATTGAATAACTAATAAAAAAATATGAAAAATAAAAACAATAAGATGGATTATTTTTATCTTTTTATTAACGTTTTACAAAAGAAAAAAAATAAAATGCAAAAAATTCCGATTAACTACTTTTTTGTACTTTTGTCAAACGGGAGCTTGTTATTCAAAACTCAAAATTTACAGATATTATTACAAAATATATAGTCTATATAAAATAAAAACATGCAACAAACATAAATATTTCTCAAGAATCTTATTCAAACATATTTTTACAAAAATTAATACAAGAAAAACATAAACGCATAAAAGCAATAAATCATACATAAACTAATATTTCCTTATTATCTAATACGAATAGCTTCTTTCAGCTCGGCAAGTTTTTAATATATTTATTAAGGGGGAGAGGGACGTCGGAGAGTTATTATTTATTAATTGAAAATAAACTTAGTATTATTACGCAATACGATAAACATAATTTTTTTAAATAAAAAAATATTTATTCAATGTTTTGTAAATTTACATAGGCTTAGCATTTATCAAAATATAACCAGAAATATTACTTTTTCCGACCGTCCCATTGTATGTTTTACAAAATATTTAAAATACGAATATGATTTTCAAAGTGGAGAAAAGTATGGTTAATCCTTTATCGTTGGGTTTCTGTAAATAAACATAACCAAAGATTTGTAATCCGCATTACAAAAAAAAAACATTAAAGTTACGTAATGTTCTGGAAAAAATTAAACTGCACACTGTTCTTATTTTTTAATTTATCAAATCGGCAAGTTACAGAAAAACCTTCACAGCAATTTTTAAGGATATTTAAATTTTTAAATGTTTTTGCGAAACATGCGTAGAACGGTCAGAAATGTGTAATATTTCTGATTATATTTTGATAAATGCTAAACCCATGCAAATTAAAAAAAAACCTAATAAATATTTTTCTCTTTAAAAACATTATTATTAGTATTATAAGTGTTCTATAGTTTATTTGTATTAAATATACTCATATGGTTATTAATGTGCTGAAATATAATTTTGTATGATAGAATTGATCTGAACGAGTTTTGGGACTCTGATAAAAGTATAGGATATTATGCCATTGTTCGTATAAACTTTCATGTTTTAATAATTTAACTTTTACTTTAGGTTAAATTATTAACTCGTATTATTTGCAATAATTGAACTCAAGTATTAAAATAATACCCTATCGCAAAAAAATTGTATCAGAATTTCAAGGAAATACGTCTAACGTCTAGTCCAGTCCAGTCTAGCCGTATCTGAGGAAAAAATAGATATTTCTGTAATGTTTTTTTTTTTCTATGAATAGCGAGCAGCTGATATATAGTATCAACTGTAAAAGTGATTAGGGCTAACAATGCCCATGGAATTCCTCCAGAACATCTGAGCTGATTGAAGGCGTTGTATTATCGGGAATGATTTATCATTAAGTATTATTTAATAACGATGCTGAATGAATGGACCAGTACCACCAGTACCGGTAGTATCGTGATTTATTAGACATTCATTACACAACCCGGCCTGGCAGGTTCCTCTGGAATTTCGAATTAATCTGATATTTCGTTACGAAACAAGAATCAGATTCTGAATCTTCTCTGCTGATTGCGTTTTCATAGAAATGATGTTGATAACACTAATTAACCTTTCATATCTGGTGCTGTCAACTGAGTTGACATGTCTCTAATTATTTCAATGTCTGTGTAAATATACTTTTTTTATTATTTTTATTTACATTTTATAAATGAAAAAATACAATACAAATAGTCCCGATAAACTATTTTTTTGAAGTTTGTCTTACGGGAGCTTATTATTCAAAACTAAAAATTTACATTAAAGGTTACAAATAACAAAAAAGGCTATAAAATAACATAAAAACTTACATGTAACAAACTTAAAACATAAATATTTCTCAAGAATCTTAATCAAAAACATTTCATCAGAAATACATTTTAAAAAATAAAAACATTCACGACAACAATAAATCACACATAAAATAATATTTCCTTATTATCTAATACACACAGATTCTTTCAGTTAGCCAAGTTTCAAATATATTTATTAATTTTTAGTTTTAACACAGTTTTTTTTTCGATGGAGCTAAAACACTCATAAACTCTTTTGTTGTCTCACGTATTGACTACTGTAATAGTGCATACGCTGGTCTCCCCAGAAACAACTCAACAGGATCCAGTGTGTCTTCAATGCTGCGGCGAGAATGATACATGGTGAGCCTAAATATTGTCACATAACTCCACTTCTAAGTGATCGCCTTTATTGGCTTCGATGCCCTGAAAGAATAGAATTCAAGATTTGCTTAACAACCTACAAAACACTCCACGAAAGGCACCAGCCTATATATCTGAACTATGTGTCCGACAAAAGCCAGGTGATAGACAGCTTTCTTTGAGGTCAGCAGATTTGAATGCTGCTAACAGATTAGTTGAACCCTCTCGGTCAAATAAACCTGTGTACTATAATCGCACTTTTCGTATATCCGGCCCGGTCATCTGGAATAAGCTTTCCCCAAATATTGCTAGCATCCAGAATTTAGCAAATTTAAACGGGTCTTAAAAACCTAATTGTTCAAAAAATCCCATGTAACACAAAACATAAATTCATGTACGTAGAAACAGAATTTCAGGTCATTTTTTTCTTTTGATCCTTCATAGCTTATTTGGTTGTGGTTTTCTCCTCCTTGTTATTTAATTCTCCTATATAATGTCATATAATATTCCCTCGCTCTGTTGTTATTTTTACCAACTTTATGTTTGATTATTTACACCCTTTGCATCTAAATTGTTATATTATAATATCTAAAATGTTCATCACTTTGCTACTCGTGAATATTTTAAATTGTGTTTTTAATTTGCGTGTATGTAATATATATGTTATTTTATAATTATATTGGGTTAGATTATTTTGTGTCAATTTTCTTGCTCTTTTGATATTTGTACTTTGCATTTAATTTTTTATACCTGTAGTTTATTCTAAATGGTGCATGTAAACGAATCTGCTGCTCAGGAATATTTTATCATAGTTTTAATTTCCATATACGATTACATGTATACTATGTAGTATATCTTATTTTATAATTATATTAGGTTAGGTTAGTTAGTGTAAAGCGTACCTGAGGTGAACCTTCACAAAACAGCGCTATTGAAATTTGCTCTTATTATTATTATTTAAACAGCTAGGAATCTAAAAATAGAGATGTTATTTTAGGTATTCTTGCGCAATACTTTTATTTATTATATTAAAAAAATGATGCATAATAGAAAAAAGAGTTTTGTAGAAAAATAGGGAAAAACTTGTCAATGTATACATTTGACCGCATGTGTTACTAGCTTGGTATTGGAACATCGCTCGCTGCCAACTGAATTGGATAACGTTTTTCTAAACAAAATTCCGCTTATAAAATGAACACCATTTTAATTTCAGTTAATAAGGGTTATATTGTAAGCTTTGCAAGATGCTGTTATTTCTACGCGACATCTGTCTTTCCTTCAAATTTAAAATTGTTTTTTTAACAATTTTCGCCATAAACATATAAAATATATACATATATATATACTCGTATATATAGGTTTTCTATCGATCAACAAAAAATTTACATAAAAACACAACTTTTTTTAATGCAGGATTAAGCAACAAAATCTGTGAAAATACAAAAAAAAAACATTATTTGCGAACTTTTTTGTTGCTTGTTTACCTTCCCTTACAAAGGTATAAAAACAGCTATTTTATACAATGTTACAATGGTAACTACTCAGGCGAAAATGTGGGTTTTCGCATGTAAAACTGTAAATAACAACGACAATAATAATGCCGGTTTTGGTTGATTGTAATAAGGGACAGTTTTAAGGTTTTAAAGGTCAAGGATAAATAAATACTTACCGAATGAAGTCAAGAACGAACAAGCTCCTCGCAAGTAGTTTTTCCTCCTCCCGAACAAGTGAGCACTTCAACTTTACTGTTAGATCACTGCGTTCCAATTTTCAAAGCGTTGTGTTTGGTGTGGGACAGTAAGGACTGGATAAATGGCAAATAAGGTAGGAATCAAACATTTATCATTTCAGAGCCTAACATTTGCAATATAATTAATATACTCGTATGTGAATGATGAATACTTGGAGCAGGTGAATGACTTTATATATTTGCGAAGTATGTTTACGAGAGATGGAAAGACTGATAGGGATATTGAAAGAAGGGTAAATGCAGGAAACTCCATAAATGGGGACTGAACGCTAGCATTCCACAATGGAGTTCTGATACCAACCCTGATGTATAGTAGTGAGGCATGGAACTGGCAGAGGATGGATATAAGTTAGCTGAATGCTGTAGGAATTAAATCTCTGAGGCGTATGTGTGGTAAGTATGACAGTGTTAAAAATGAGAACCGGAAAGATTGCAATTCTGATGTAAGCCTCATGGTTAAAATTTACCTTCTATTTAAAAATAAATACTTAAATATTACAGTTTGCGGATTTTGTCTTTTAAAACCTTATACATTTTCCTAACCACTAACAAAGATTTTACAGACACGTCATTTGCGGTATTGCTTGAGTTAGCCTACAAACAAATAATTGCTTTTAATTCGAAATTTAGCTTTCTGTAAAATTTTAATTAACAGGCTGAAAATCGTTCAAACAAATTAAAGTGGAGTTTCACGTTAAAGTTATGATATCCCAAATAATTAAATAATCTGCGAACTCCTGTCTCCAATTAACCTTAACATACCATCGAAACATACCTGTCATACCAAACTAGTTTGCATATTAAACAACAAAACAAACGCTGCAGCAAATTCAACTTTCTCCGAATATTCAATAATTCCAACTAAAAACTCGACAAAATTTTCATGTTCTAGAATCATTGAAGAAAAAAATTAATCGTAACTTAATTAATTTAATCAATGCGCACTCACAACTCTCCACTACAAAGCACATTTCTCTCGGTATTCCCATTGAAAACGTTAACTTTAGTTACTTGATGAAAGAACTAAATTTACTAAATCTCTCAGATCGAAGAATTATTTCCGACTTGATATTTATGTTCAAAATTGTAAATGGTAGTATAGACAGCCTTGATTTAATAAACGTCATTTAATTTCATATACCTACGAGAGCAACTCGTTCCTGTTCAAATCTAACACCAGGACTAAGCATTACAAACACTCGCTTGTACCTAGATTACATGAAGTTAGTAATAGATACACAGATGTAAGCGGATCTATTTAACTGCACGGAAGGTAAGTATAAGAAAACTATATTTTCAAACCTTTTCAATTGATAATAAATGAATTGATGGGATTTTTTTTTATACGAATACCGCACAAGAGTCCCAACTTCTCCCAACCGTCTGGAGTCAGTGAGACTATGGCATTCCAAATTGAGGAATGTTGTGAGGCTGAAGGTATTGGGGAGGGGAAGGAGAAGGGGAAGAGGGAGGTGGGGAAATACCTGGCTGTTCAGATCTGGTCACCAAACACGGCTAAAAGCCATTTCAAGCAACGTTTCAATTCTGAATGGTGGTCTTTCACCAGGGTGATACTGAGAGTATCTTCCACTCTGGAACGTGCGCAAATATACTATATATTATTTTTAAATTAATTAATTGTGAAACAGCACAAATTAATTAAATAAAATTTACTTGCGCACGCCGGGATTTGAACCGGCGGCCTTCGGATTCTTAGTCGAGAAGCCTTATCCCTCGACCACGGAGGCCGTCAAAATGTTTTATATGTACGCATATCTTTTACTTTTATATTCTTCATGAACTTTTGTTCTTTATATATTCTCTGATGTCATTGTACGACCTAATGCCGCATTTAATAGTTACCCTTTAAATTATTTGTGCTATATTATTATGCCTGTAGTTAACTGTAAGTTGTAATTATTGTTTATGGTGTATTTATACCGTGGATATTAAATAAATAAACAATTCACACACATAGGTACACGTTCACACACTCATACACATATACACTATATGTATTTTTCATATACCGTCTTGACCTTAAATCATTCCCTAGCATGTACTAAACCCACCCGGTAAATCGCTTACCAGATATTTTCATATAGTCGTGACATCAGTACCGATCCATTTCATACATGTTTGTTTCAAAAATAAATAAACAAAATAAACTTTTTGTTGATGTCAAATTAGGTTGGTAACACATTGGTTTGTCGATAATATATGAAATTCAAATAAATTAATTTTTTTTATATAAAATAATATTCATAAGTTGAACATCCAAATATTACTGGAACCATAAAGCCATAAACCATAGTCAGGAATCCAAA
Organism: Halesus radiatus; assembly: GCA_022606495.2. NCBI lineage: Eukaryota > Metazoa > Arthropoda > Insecta > Trichoptera > Limnephilidae > Halesus > Halesus radiatus. Next base: position 65,574 of record JAHDVE020008232.1, read on the forward strand.
AACTCTTTGAAACAATATTTAAAACTCCTATTAAATTTGAATATTTCCAGGTGTGTACCAATCTTCAAAATCAATTGGTAAAGAGTTAATTATGAATAAAGAGGGCTGAACAATAATCTCGGTAGTTTATAAATTAACTAATTGTGACTGTAAAATTAAAGATCTTCTATATACTCGTATTAACGGGGAGGGGGACGTCGGAGAGTTATTATTTATTCATTCAAACGGGGAGAGGGACGTCGGAGATTTATTATTTATTCATTCAAACGGGGAGAGGGACGTCAGAGAGTTATTATTTATTAATTCGAAATAATGATAATATAACTTTTTTTTTAATTTTGCATGGGCTAAGCCCATATTTATCAAAATATAATCAGAAATATCACAAATTTCCAACCGTTCTACTCATGTTTTAAAAAACATTTAAAAGGTTGAATATCCTTAAACAATGATGTGAAGGTTTTTCTGTAACTTGTCGATTAGATAAATTTAAAAAAAACGAACAGTGTGTAGATTAATTTTTTCTTGAATATTACGTAACTTTAATGCTTTTTTTTTGTAATGCGGATTACAAATATTCGGTTACGTTTATTTACAAAAACGCACCGATAAAGGATTGAAAATACTTTTCTCCACTTTAAAAATCATATTCCTATTTTAAATATTTTATAAAACTTACAATGGGACGTTCAGAAAAAGTAATATTTCTGGTTATAATTTGATAAATGCCAAGCCTATGTAAATTTATGAAATATTTAATAAATATTTTCTATTTAAAAACATTATGTTTATTGTATGGCGTAATAATACTTTCATTATTTTGAATGAATAAATAATAACTCTCCGACGTCCCTCTCCCCGTTTGAATGAATAAATAATAACTCTCCGACGTCCCTCTCCCCGTTAAGGTGGGCGCTACGTTATTGTAAAATCAGTACGAAGCGGCCTTCTTTGAAATGTCCACGCTTGCCTCGAAACGGTTGTTGTGCTGCGGAACAGGCTGTTCTTGGTGCTTTCGTACGAAGACTGAAGTTGGCTTCCTAGAGATATATTCAGTTAGCCGATATTCTTCTTATTTTAATTAAGTACGTTCATGATTGTTCTTCTAATATACAATGTTATAGATACTGAACGGGGGGAGTACAGATTCAGATCAAATTCGGGGAAAAAATTCAATTTAGATATTGTGCAAGGGCTGTAAGAGTACCTGTATTATGAATTATTATGCATAAATTATTCTTAGCCTAATATAACCTCTACTATCAATCCCTTATTAAAACAGATCTGTATATTTATAATACTTTGCTTAACAGATTTTTATAAAAGCCTCTTGACTCGATTATCTTCTAACTTCTTCTCGATTAACATATAACTAATTACACGTATTTAATATTATATTAATCAGTTATGACGAAAATGATAATCATCAAAGCGATCAATTAATTAATTCAATCGATAATCATGGGAGCAACCTCAATCCTAAACTAATCTCAGCTCGGTGTCATTAATACTTAATGCCCATTGAAGAGATATTCTATGGAAATATCTGACTAATCCACCACTCGCAGCGCTAATCCAATCAAATTCTAATTTATGAATAATTAGTGAAACGGTTAATCTAATTCTTTGATAAATCTGTGCTAGTCGCGCATAAACTAACCCTGCATCTTGCGAAGGCAAAGTCGCGCAAATGCGATTGGGACGCGGAAATATGTATCTTAAAGTATATGGTATTCATAATATTTTCTTGCCTTCAATATAGGAAACTTTGGTGAGTTTCCTTGGGTAAACAGTTTTTCGTGAACGTCATTATAATCTCTGTCATTAATGCCCGTTTATTAATATTTCGTATGGAAGTTTCACTATAGGTCATTTTTTTGTATTTCGTCGGTTCCTTCACCATTTTCATGATATTAAGAAAATCTACATTAACTGTTGAGGTATGATTACGGTCCATAAACAAATTTCTACATCAACCACATGGAAAAATAGCAAACAACGTCGCGTCCACTTCGCGCGAAAATATCAAATCAACTAATCGCGTCGCTGAAGTCCCGCTTTGCAACGCATCATCTGTCGCTTGCTAATTTTCACGTAGGACGCTTCCAAGAGATTCCAACAACTTGAAATATTCGCGCCACATCGCACCGCGTCGTTGTCGTATCGACTTCGCCTATATAAAACGCAGCGTAACGGAAGCAATGGATGGTGTTGTAGAGGGTTTTGATGCTCACGCTGAAAATACTTATTGTGATCTAATTTAATTATTTCAGATATAACCTTATATATATATACGAGGTGTGTTCAGAAGAAAAGGTGAAATTCGAATTTTTTCGTAAAGTATTTATTTATTCATCAATATCCATTTACTTCCCTTTAAAGTAATCCCCCTCAAATATAATGCACTTATGCCAGCGCTTCTCCCAATCCTGGAAGCACTTCTGGAATGCGCTTTTCTGTATGGCCATCAGCTTGTTCTTCGATTCTGCCTTTATTTCATCAATTGTGGCAAAACGCTTTCCTTTCATTGGTATCTTCAGTTTCGGGAATAGGAAAAAGTCGCAGGGAGCCAAATCTGGTGAATACGGTGGTTGAGGTATGATTACGGTGTTGTTTTTTGCCAAATAATCACGAACAAGCATTGATGTGTGAGCTGGTGCATTATCGTGATGCAAAATCCATGATTTGTTTTTCCACAAATTCGATCGTTTGAGCCGTATTGCTTCACACAAACGTTGCATAACTTCCTTGTAGTATTCCTTATTAACCGGACGACCTGTTGGCAAGAACTCATGATGCACCACGCCATTTTTATTGAAGAAAACATTGAGCAAAACCTTCACATTTGATCGAACTTGGCGTGCTTTTTTCGGTCTTGGCTCTTCTGGCCGCTTCCATTGGGATGATTGGGCCTTGGTTTCGACGTCATAACCATACGAGTATACCCACGTTTCATCACCAGTTATGACCCTTTTGAGCAAATCTGGATCGTCGTTGACATCATTCAACAACTCCTGAGCGATACTAATGCGACGTTGCTTTTGCTCAAAATTTCGCAATTCCGGAACAAACTTCGCTGTCACACGTTTCATGCCCAAAACATCCAATAAAATTGCATGGCATGAGCCGATTGATATGCCAACATCCTCTGCAACTTCCCTAATAGTAATTCGATGGTTTTCCAAAACCATTTTCTTCACTGTTCCGATGTTTTCTTCGTTTGTTGACGTGGTTGCAACTCCAAGACGCTCATCGTCATTAACATCTTCTCGGCCTTCTGTAAAGCGGTTGTACCACTTATAAACACTTTTTTGAGACAAAGTAGATTCGCCGAATGCCACAGTCAACATTTTAAGTGCGTTTGAGTACTTTATTCCATTTTTAACGCAAAATTTAATACATATCCTTTGATCCATTTTTTTCAAAAGTAAAAAATCGAGGAACACACAAAAACGTGACTAACCATTCCAGTCGTAAAAACAAACCACTAATCCAAAATGGCTGATAATGTTAACATATGATAAACATATGAGTACCAACATAATAAAAAAAAACGAAAAATTGTAAACTTATGAATAATATTAATAATGTTGGCTACAGGAGGATGAAGCGGAACACAGCATAATATTGTAAACTTATGAATAATATTAATTATGTTGGCTACAAGAGGATGAAGCGCAACACAGCATAATATTGTAAACTTATGAATAATATTAATAATCTTGGCTACAGGAGAATGAAGCGCAACACAGCATAATATTGTAAACTTATGAATAATATTAATAATGTTGGCTACAGGAGGATGAAGCGCAACACAGCATAATATTGTAAACTTATGAATAATATTAATTATGTTGGCTACAGGAGGATGAAGCGCAACACAGCATAATATTGTAAACTTATGAATAATATTAATAATGTTGGCTACAGGAGGATGAAGTGCAACACAGCATAATATTTCAAACTTATGAATAATATTAATAATGTTGGCTACAGGAGGATGAAGCGCAACACAGCATAATATTGTAAACTTATGAATAATATTAATAATATATTTTCATATGAAGCGGTAACTTGGTGATGTGACATTATAATTTATATAATAAAACAATGACTTTGTTTTACATCACTTTTATGGTTTATAAAAGTGATGTAAAACAAAGTTATTGTTTTATTTTATAAAATATTAATAATGTTGACTACAGGAGGATGAAGCGGAACACAGCATAATATTGGTTTAATAATATTGGCTACAGGAGGATGAAGCGCTACACAGCATAATATCACAAAAACTATTCAAGAAAATACTTTTGACCATGAAAACCTGAAATTATATCTATTGTAAACCAGTTGTATTTGTGTGGATAATTTTATATCTTTGTTTATGACAAAATAATTATTGTCTTAAAATTGTGATTGGCAAATTCAGTAATAATATAAATATTTTTATATTTTTTAATACCAGATTTTCATATACACCAACTTAACTGCTGTCGTGAATAAGGTAGGCTACATATTTGATTTTACTCAAATCAAGCCGTGTCAGTACTGTACAACTGTCTGGTGACTAAATGTGGGAGTTCCTACGGCTTCTTCCCACGATTGAAGGTACTTTACAAAGTACGCAAAAAAAATCTTCATTTGATTTGTTGTGGATTCTATTATGCATTATTCCATTATTGAGAAAGTCGTAGGTATAACATTAGGCAAGCCATTTTCTTTTTGTTTTCAAACGGAAAGGTTTTACCTTACAAAGGGCTTCTTCCAACTGAAACGAATTAAAATGAAGTTTAAATTCCACACATTCAATAAATGCAGGCGTACCACAGGGATCGGTTCTTTCGCCGACATTGTTTTTGTTGCACATTCATCAATAACCTCTTGAAATGTGCACCAATCCATTGTTACGCGGATGATAGTACAGTCCATTATAGCTTTTTGTTTGATAAACCCCCCAAGGGGATAACTCTAACGGCTCGGATGACTTTGAAAAAGAGATTGGACGGTTACCTCGAGAGAGTCTCCTCTTGGGGTAAAAATAACCGCGTCGAACTTAATGTTGCAAAGACCCAATCCTCTCCGATTACGTCTAAAAGGGGTCGAAATGACAATTAAGTCTCCTTTAACGCAAGTAATCTCCCCAACAAGCCCTCCATTGATATGCTTAGTGACCAGCTCAGATATGAGGGCTCCATCGAAGCCAGAGTAAAGTTAGCCTCTCAGAAGATGGGCATACTGTACAGAACCCGCAGATACTTTAATAGTACACAACTGCTGACCCTGTACGTAGGGCAAGTGCCCTCCACTGTATTATTTAACAGCCACCTCTGGTCAGGAGCTCCTAAATATCTGGAAAAACTGTTGACTCTGTGCTGAAACGGGCGGTCCGTTTGATAGATTCACATATCTTAACAAACGAATTGCAATATTTGGAGCACAGACGTCAGACGTGGGAATGTTGTCCCTGTTCTACCAGTATCTTAATGGAAGATGCTCTGAGGAACTAGCGTTATTGATCGGTTTTACACCGGTGCATAATAGGGACACAACGCCAAACGCGCGCCCAACATTTACAGAGGGTTGACATTTGTCACGTGAGACCGGGTCACTTCCACGACTCGTTCTTGTGTTCAACAGCTCGGCTGTAGAATGATCTGCCGGCCTGTGTTTCCTTACTTCTACAACATGGGTCTCTTCAAGACCCAAGTTCATTGCTTCCTATCATCTCAAAGACCCTCCACACAGTATCCCCAAATATTACATATGCCTTGAAGGAAATTATTTCCCTGTGTGGAGTAACTGTAAAAAAATCCTAGATTTCGTTTGTCCAAACAATCTGAAAGTGATATCGCTTGGTATAGTTCAATCATATTACAAATGCCCTCCGAATGTTCGGATTCAGACTATAGAGCTCTGACCGGATTTAAACCATGCCGCCACCATTTCTCCTGGCTGCTGGTAGTTTCGACTTATTTTTAAGAACATGACTCTCTTTGTTACGAAAAATGCCAAAGATAGCTAGGACATCGTCAGCAGAGGTGGTTTTATGTATCCGTCTCCAGAACAAATCTGGCAAAAGCCTTGCTAGCGGGAAGGGACATCATTGCTGAACCGAATCGCTGTCGATATCGACACATTTCTTGTTAGTAAGAAGCTTAGGAAGGCTCTCTTTTTGTGTCTGGATTAAATCTTCTCCCATGTATGTAAAACCAATACATTTCACTACTGCTTCCACATATAAAGATGAGAATTTTCGGTTGTTGTATCTTATTAGTACCTACCTACCTACCTAATTTGTGTCAAAGTATTCAGAAGGCGGTAATATGGAAAATATTTATTCATATTTTCATAAGAAGCAATTTACTTTGTGGTTAGATATAGTATTAAATAAAGCAAACACTTTGTTATATACCACGAATATATTTTATTTTTCACCGACCAGTTTCACTTAGCTCAAACTTCGTCAGGGCAAATATAATAGCTAAAGAATAATACAGATGTATATATAGTTACAGAATACAATGCAACGGGGAGAATGCAGAAGATAGACAAAAGAGAGCAAAATATTAGAGGGAGAGAACATTAACATATGGTATATTAATAACAATAGATAATAAATACAACAGTGTAATGGGAACATAATGAAATCATTAAAGAGAGATAATCCTAGAATATTTACACAAGAAAGAACAGTTATTAATGGAAAATAGGCTACTTGATTACATAATAATAATTAAACGGATGAACGAGACAACATAACAACGGTATCCATAACGACATGAGATGGAAGTTAATAATTTATTATCTGGGGAAGATTCACAGGAAATATGTTTAAAATGATATGATAGATTTGTTTGACTATTTAGTAGGTTATCTGCCAATTTAAAATATTAAGATTTTTATTTAAATCTTCAGTGCTTTTAAGTTGTCTAATCCAATTCCTATACAGTTTTTTATGCAAAAGACTGTATTGTGTTCTGTAATTATAATATTTATTTAGTTATTATATTTTTCCTGAAGAAGCTTCAAAATATATTTGTGGTTTATAACAAGGCGTTTGTTTTATTTAATATTTATACAGGTCAATATGGTGGAATATTAAATAAACATTTTTGTAGAATGATAATAATATGATACGGGCAGTTCTTAAGTCATAAACATTTGTGCAAAAGAAAAACATTTTTTTTTTTAAATTTGAGGTAAATCGAATTTAATAATGTTATTGTCAATTTGGACTGGTTTTTAAAAATAGTGATTTGTTATCGGTAAAACCGATTTAGTTAGAGAATATTTAAAATTCTCTTTTCTGTGAGGTTTTTATATTTATAATGTGTTTCCCCGTATTTAAATGATAATGTTTTCTTAATTGATTTATTTAAATTTGTTATATTGACATATTATATTAAATTTATATACGGGTAAATACAGCATAAATCAAAAATAGATAATTTTAATTATTCCTCAGCTAAATCGGGTTTACCGAAAATAAATCATGATTTTTAAAATTCCCTCAAAATTAAAATGGAGTGGAAGTAAATAAAATCATATAAAAAAGTTGTCAGAATGAAACAGCTGTCAAAAACTTGCAGAACTTAATAAATTAATAAATTTGATTTTACTTATAAAAAATACACGGAGTTCTATGAATTATACACAAAAACAATTAATTATTTTTTTACAGTAAGTCAGTTATCTAGTTTTGCACGTTTTTCTGAAACAGTTTTCTTAACAGAACTGACTGAACTTAAATGCGATACATACTCGTACATCATTATAATATGTGCAACACGGGGAGACGTTTCGTTGGAAATGTATACGTGTATATATATATGTGTATTTTTAGTATTTATTTATTCATTTTATTGAAGTTTGTTAAAGAGTTTACATTTTTAATTTTTTTTGCTACCAAACTAGGCACATATTGTAGTTATCGAAGTTTGTTGTGTGTAATATTGTTGTATACCTATATGTTGTAGAGAAATTTAAAAAAAAAAACATAAATAGAAATGGAAACAGAAGCGTTTTTAAAACAACATAAAGTTGTATTTTGAACGAAAATATAAAACATATAAGAAAAATTAAATAAAATAAGGTAAGAAGGAAATCATTATTCCTATACATAAACACATTTTAGTTTAGAAAAAAAAATGTATTTTTGAGAATATTCGCGTAATTTCAATAATGTGTACAACCACTTATATATATTTTATATGGCTGAACTAAGTAGATTCAGATAGATAGTAATATTTTTAAAAAAGTATTTCAATTTTGTTTGTTTTGTTTCCAAGAAGATGTTCTTGAGAAAATATTTTTCAATTCACAATTGATATTAATAACGTATATTACATTCTTAGGAGGTCCATCACCACTGGCAACCTCTACGACACGATACGTCCAGTGTCGCAATATAGTGCCAGTGTATATATATATATATATGTGTGTGTCTGAGTGTGTGTGACGAAGAGATCTATTTTTTCCCCGAAGAAAAGGCATTACATATTTTGCTGACTGGAATATTCCCCCGCGGATCTGCTTGATATCCGCAATGGGTCAGCGCCCCCGCCCCGCCCCCGCCCAACTGCTAATCTAACGCTAGGTTCTCATATAGTTCTAAATTCTTTTGGCTTATAAACAACAAACTAGTTATTCAAAACATCATAAAACCAAACCAAACATAACCAAATACATAAAATATTATACTTATTGATAGTCCCTTCTCTCTTTTTCCGTGCAGTATTCTTTAATATTATCAAACTTAGTCTAAATTATCTATAATTACATGTGTATAATTTTTTTTAAAAGGATTTGCCTACTGTAACCAAAACAAAAAAATGTATTTCTCTTCAAATTATATACCTCATTTACATTTATACAGCAAAACTAAAATGTTTAAAACAAAACTAATCAATACACATCAATACTCGTAACCAATATTTAACACATTCACATGAACACCTCAGCCCAGGTTCTCCTAGTGAGGTGGTCACGACACATATAACACACCATTCACAGTATCACCTCTTCAAATCTACCTTACACTCCCCCTTATAAAACACAAAAAATGCACCTTTATTATAATTTAAAAAATAAAACAATAAATTTGTTTACGTCACTTTTATTTGTTATATACGTTTCGCTACTACCGTAGCTTCTTCAGGGCAGTATACTGTAGTAGCGAAACCCGGTCGTCAAAAGTATCTATCAAATAAAAGTAATATAAACAAAGTTATTGTTTTATTTTTAAATTATAATGTCACGTCACCAAGTTACCGCTTCGTATGAAAATACCTTTATTATACTTTAAAATAAAAATATTATGTAAAATGGTACCGTATCATATATTAATATATAATCGTGCCCGTAGGTATACTAAACACATATTCCCCATGGAAGGGAGATTAAACGGCTTTCTTTCATATAACATCTTTTTATTTCGTATATTAGTAAGGCTAGTTGGCACAATCAGAAAGATCTAAATCTCAAATCAAGAATCTGCTATGAATGTATTAAGGCAACTGATATCTCGTAGGTATTGTTACGTAACAAAAGGATTACCCTAAGTTAAATCCTAGCTACTCGGCATAACAAATAGCTGGGCAACCAGTTACGACGTTTCCCTCAAATGCTCACATTAATCAATCAGATGATTTTGCCGCTCAAACTAACTAATGAAAGCCATAGATTTATCACCGGCTAGATATAACAGGAAGAGACTCCCGAGCGCCCTCTGCTGCCCGGCCGGGCGCTACTGTCCACCACGCATTCCTGTGTGAGACCTACTACCGATAGGATCAGCGATCCGTCAGCAGCGACTCTGTAAGAGTTCGCGGCTAAAGTGTTATTTTGTTAGCCAAATCTTTAAGGCTACGTATCATGCATGCGGGTTGAAGCCCGTAGCTAGTCGTGCCGTTTACTGCAAACCACCCAACATGGTGACTTGCCAGTCAAAGTCAATTGAAACTCAGTGTGGAGATGTCCAGTTCTGGAGATCCCGCCAGCAGCCACTCTGCTCACCAGTCCCCACATGTAAGCTGATTCTGCATTTCCCCTTAATGTGTTGTACTAGCCTTTGTCATTCTTGCTACTCCCGGTTAGAGATTTAAATCAGAAAGAGAGAATTTTACGTTAAAATCATGTCTAGAATAGGACATTTCTTCTAACTACTCGATTGTTCCTAAACTGCTATGTTTGTTCTACTCATACAATAAACTCTGAGATTGAAAGCACTTCCTCGTCTCAATTAACGTAGCTTAGAAACTACTTCAAACCCAATTATAAGACTGTGGTCGATTCACTGACCTTGAACAAGAGAACCTTTTGCTGCTACTGATCTGAGCTAACAAATGTCTGGACAAGACGCCACACCTAAGAGGCTATCTCCAGGGTAAGTCCTG